>JAKSYS010000051.1:0-159913 GCA_022925895.1 Fragilaria crotonensis | reverse complement strand
GCGTTGTCAGAAGATAATATTGAAGACACAAGTCTATGAATCAGAATAATGAATTTGTCAACAGTTTGAGGGTATAACAGATGTGCCAAGTGTTCGAAGCTGTGCTGACGATGGTAGGCGAATAGCAATCTTGGTGTTTGCAAAGGACACTTCAAGCTCCAAAGCACGCGCAGTTCAGTTTGGACATTATTGATCTATTGCCCCACATTTACCTCCAAGACAATCACATGCCTACCGGTTATCCTACCACGTATTGACTGGAAACATGTCGGGCGCATTCAATTTCGGTGTCTTGTGAAGCACGGTGCGGATCTTGTGTCGAGCTGGATCATCTGAGAACAAAAGGTAACTCTAGGTTCTATAATCAATTTAAGCGGTACAAAGTACAAAGCACATGATACTGTACTCGCGTACTGGAGTATATCAGATCAAGTTTTCAATATAATACGCACGACAGGTATTTTTATGCTTGTTTGGATAATACGAACTAGACCTCACGTGGCAGATGTCACTAAATTCACGTGGTTTGGATTCAAATTGTCTTATTAGGAGTTTGCCGTACGTTTGCTTGGATGACAGTAAATAAGTTTATTCGACCTCACGTGGCAGATGTAGCCAAACTCACGTGGTTTAGTTCCTCACTGTGACCGATTCACGATTGAAATGTTCATTAGAAGCCATTGCAGCTTCTTGATCGTCAAATCCAACTCAATTCGAGGTTAGAAGCAATTCGAGTTATATTGAGCTCACGCAAGGTACACTTTGCCTCTCGCAAATGGATTTTTCAATGAGGAATCATCGGAAATCTGCCTTGTATCCTCATGTCACGAGAGGAATAATTGGATAATTGTCATCCCCCAACGAAGGGATGAATTGCTTCCAAGGCCGCTGTTAACGCGCACGAGCAGAGTTAGCTCCCGTAAACTGGATAGGCATGAAAACTATGCATGTGCACTATCCACTTTCCAGTCCATTGTTCATCTGGACCCGGTTCTGTCATTTGTTCTTGCCCGCGCTCGGCTTTTATAGGTAACATCGGAACGTATCTCGATAAGTCGCCGCAATCTCAAAGGCGAAATGGTTCTAAATTAGAGATTGGAGGAGTAGATTCCTTGTTGTACCCTGATTGATAGGTAAAATTGAACTCAACACTGACCCACGATGTACCTAGATATGATTATCAAAGTGTACATATCGGTAACAGCACGTCTGAGGAACTACGTGTAAGCTTCTCAACCACTGTGAGTACGAGAGACTTAGTAGTGACGAGGCACAAATTAATGCATTCGACGCCTCCATTGACGTTAGCCATCATGTACGTAAGATCGATTGGTGGCGTGTCTATTGGAACGACTTGAAAGCTTCGTCGATGTACATTACTGCGACAGCGTTGTCCCAGTGTGAATCCGGCTATATCACATTTTGGTTGCTTAATTAATAACGAGGAAATAGGGGTAACTGATGGGGTTGTTATATTAATATTCAGGAAATAAGGCGTCCATCCATAGAGCAGCCGCATGCCGCCTGGGGTAATTACACAAACACTAATGACGTATCAATGCCATCCATAAAGTCATCAAACTCTGCAATTTCAGATGCGACGTTCGCGCTCTCTTGTGTGGTCTGCCCAAAGCCAGTTCCAAGTGACGACGTTGACGCTTGCGTGAAGAGACCAATGATAGGACGTTTCATCGCAGCAACAGATATACCAGCTTCATAAACTGATTGGAATCTGGTCGATAAACGAGGCACATGGACAATGTCGTCGAAACAAGATATCGTCGACGGAAATATTTGCGTATGAGCATCTCTTGAGGTTTCCAAATCATGTTCCGAAAAGGAAACCACTCGTTTTAGCCAATTCGTCATGTGTGTAGGATCGTTAATGTTGGGGCGCACATGAAGCAAATTCAACCACGTCTTCTCTCGGAAGTCGAGAGGTCCATCATGGCTGGGTCCGTCGAAGCTAACATCACGACGATGACCTGCATTCTCGATCCTGATACCTCCTCTCATCTCACCAATGACATTCACATCGCTTGCTAGAGGTGTTGCCCCAGAGCTTGCACAAGGCTGGCAGTGATTGTCAACATCGTTTCGGAGCTGCGTGGCAGTGCTCACCATTCCATGCCCGTGACGCTGAAGAAAATTTCGTTTTGCTACCGGGACGCCGCACACTGTGATGATCAGAAGGAGACGGTGTTGGGTGAGATACGCGCTGCTTGGATCATGGGACATTTCGTGACTGTGTTACTAATACATGTGTGTGACAAGCTGCCTCCTTACCTTGGCAATATCGAAATCTTCGGCCGGAGCTGGCACATTCTGGATCGGAGCACCTCAAAGGCAAACCGTGCGGAGCACCAGGAGGAATTTCCAAATACGCATTATCTGCGTTGTGTCTGTTGGATAAGCCGCGTGCCTTGCAACTTATTCGTTGGGGTGAAGAGCGCATTCGTTTTGCTGGCGACTCTGTAGATTGGGAGTCTGAAGTGTCAAGGAGTGGGTGCTTTCCGACACCTCTGTTATGTTGGCGAGTATCGGAGTCGTCATCGAAGTCAACTGTTTTAACTCGCGCATCGTCTGAGTTCATGAAATCAATAAGCATCATTGTTGAAATGGATTGCTTTGCCTCTTCAGAGAAGTAAATAGGAAATGAGAAACGGCTTTCGTTGAGAATTGTGTGCTTAAGGTGCGCGTTCGGGATCTTAGGCGTCAGCGACGAATTCCCCTGGTCACAGAACTTCAAGTCAATAATTCTTTTCTCGAATACAATTCAACAAACAAGACTGCTTCGATTTACAGATCTGCGAATTATTTCGGCACGCGGTACTGACGATGACATCAGCTATGCTCTACAAACTGCAATACCGATCATTCATAGCACGTTCAGAGCTGCCGTGGCATATCCATTCTACAGCCCCTCTTCTTGCTCGTAAAACACATGATGCTCAAATGGTCGAAGGCACCTACGTTTCATCATTTTTGCCTCTAGCCTTCGAACATGTTCTGTGCATTAAGATTTGATTTCTTGTGAGGCGCGGAGTTTAACATTTTGTGGAGTTGGATCACCTGAGAACAGAGTGGAATTTGTTCGTCACTGGAACCAGTATTGAATGTTGGAAATAAAGAACGACCGGACCTAGGTATGAACGAGTACATGAGTGACAGTGCCAGTAACCATACACGAGGAACTATAGATACCGGAGAGACATCATCTGTCTCGTGGGCTGACGTCGTAAAAGGTAGGGTCAGGAATGATCCTAACGAACGTGTGGTCAGCAAGAATAGCAAGAATAATAAAGTGTTTCGAAAGATCATTCTTTCGAAACAATCCAGTGAGTAAAGAGTGAGTTTGATTGACTTCATTACTTGTCATTAGTATCTCCGTTAGAATCACTACAAGACAAATACAAGGTTCAGGGCCTCATAGTATTGTGGTCGAATCGGATTTACAACATTGTTTCGAAAGAAAGTGTGAAACTTGAAAAACGTTCTGATTACATGGAGAGGAAGAAAACTATCCAAGAATTGACAAACGCATTGAAGGTGTTGAGTCTACAGAAGGCAGAACTAACGGAACAGCTCGAACACGCAATCGCAGAGAAGGACTGCGAGGAAGCTACATACGAAGCTGTTGCCGTTGCAAGCGAAGAGAGAGAAACGAAGAGAGAATTTTCCCGTGGAGACAGAATTTGGATAGTCAACAAACTCCATAAACCGGCCAATTGGGACAACGGCTTGGAGTGGAACGAAAGTGAAGGCAAAACGGCCACGGTAACAGAAGTGCTGATCAAGGGACCGAACAAGCAAGTACACTTCGTGACCGACAACGGAGTGCGAACCTGGCGAGCCCCGAATAACGTGCGCCGCCTTCAGACTCGATGAGTAGCTCCGTCGCCAACTCGACCATCAGCGGGGTCACGGAAGCCGCAAGCAGAGCGACCGGACCCAGTAACGGGAACGGGCAGGCGGGTCGAGGAAACAATCGAGGAAGAGGAAACCGCATCAATAACCGCACCCAAGGCGGAAGGGGAAACAACCGCCCAGCACGAACTGGTTTCAAAGGTGACACAGAGGGCATGAACGCCAATGTGTTCGAATGCTTCGAGGAGCAAACTGATCGACGTCAGTTCGCAAAGACGCGAAGCACTCGAGGCCTACGTTAAGAAGAACCTGAAGTTCGCCGAGGATCTGACTCCGCTCTTCTCGGAAGAGATGGAAAACCCACAGCTCGAAATGCCCGTGGAACTTGACCCTGAAGCCAGCATCGTGGAAAAGGCCATCTGGGACCAGGAGCTACGTGAGTTCGTCAAGAGGAAGAGCGCATTCAAGGGAAACCTTGCCACTATACAAGCCGTTGTACTCGGCCAGTGTAGCGAAGCCATGAAGGACAAACTCAAGTCCCTCACGGAGTTCAAATCCGAGACGAAGATCAACAACTGCTTCTGGCTCCTCCAACAGATTCGTTCCATCACCTTGCAATTCGACGAGAAGAAAAATGGTTTCATCTCCATCATGAACGCCCAACGCAGTTTCCTGAACTGCAAGCAACAGGTAGGACAATCGCCAGCCTCATACTTGGAAGACCTCCGCGCATGGGCTGTGACGATTGATCATCACGGCGGCACCATCGCCGTGAACTACAAACTAATCCCTGCTGTGAACGAAGACGGGACAGCAGTCACCGATGACGATCGACGCTCCAGAGCCTATGAAAAGACGTTGGCGATCGCATTGATCACTGGATCCGATCCTTCCAGATACGGAACCCTCGTAGCTCACCTCTCCAATCAATACGCGATGGGGCGTGATGAGTATCCATCCAACGTGACTGCAGCATATAATCTGCTCGTCAATTATCGCACGCCGGAGAACACGACGAGACCCAGACAACAACAGGCTGCCCCCAATGCGACGGGCACTACCAGGTCCGACACGGGGAGCGGAATGACTTTCGCTCAACAAGGATCGGTGGCAGGCAACAACGGCCTCACACACGATGGCATCGAATGCTATCAATGTCACAGCGTTGGACACTATGCGTCGAACTGCCCCGAGGGGACTGCAACCACATCCGTCGGCGGCACTACCCTGACGCAGTATGCGTACATGATGGCGCAGGCCGATGCTTCCCGAATCAACCCAGAGTGGATTCTACTTGATTCCCAATCGACCATCTCCGTGTTCAACAATGCCTCCATGCTTACCGACATACGTAAGAGCACTCACACATTGCGCGCCCTAACGAATGGAGGGCACCAGGACTCAAATATGGTCGGCGATTTCCACAACCTGGGTATTGTGTGGTATAATCCACAATCGATTGCAAACATCCTGTCACTAGCCGACGTCAGAAAGGTTTGTCGCGTGACCCTAGACACCTCTACCGAACCCGCGTTGTGTGTGCATCGCCTCGACGGCAGTATCATGAAATTTGTCGAACACGGCTCTGGCCTCTACGTTTATGATACGGCAGTCCGTAACAGCCCCACTATTAGCGATAATGTTGCAGCCTACACCATGGTATCGACTGTAGCAAACCAGAAGAAGCTGTTCTCACGTCGACAGATCTCTGCTGCCGACGTCGCTCGCGACCTATACCGAAAGATCGGGCGCCCCGACGAAGCCGAATTCCGTTCTATTCTGATCAAGCAACAGATCCGAAACTGCCCCGTGACTCCTGATGACGCACATCGCGCTTTGCTCATCTATGGCCCCGACGTAGCCACCCTCAAGGGTAAGACAACCCGAGGAGCAGCGGCACCGAGGGCGCCCACCTTCGAGGCCGTACCACTTCCTCCACCAATCGCAGAACATCACTGCAACGTCACGCTCTGCGTCGACTTCTTTTTTGTGCAAGGAATAGCTTTCCTACACACGATCTCGCGTGGTATCGGTTTCCGGACCGTCAGCCAGGTCGCCGACCGTACCCACAAGACGATCCTCCGAAGTCGACCGTCATCAGTCTCTACCAGTCCCGGGGCCTGACCGTCTGTGACGTCCATGCAGATAGCGAATTCGAATGTATCCGGGAGGAACTACGTCCCACAGAAATGAATATCGTGACCACCGACAGTCACGTCGGTGAAATCGAACGTTCTATCCGAACGATTAAGGAGCGTCTCCGTTCTAGCGTACATGGCCTCCCTTTCAAGCGACTTCCCCGTATCATGATCACCCACATGGTCTCCGACTCCGTCCGCTGTCTCAACCAATTCCCTCGTGCCAACGGCATCTCGTCCACGATGAGTCCCGCGACCATCGTCACCGGGTCTGCTAGCCCCGATTATCACGCAATGCGTTTGGAATTTGGGACGTATGTGCAAGTCTTTGAAGAAAACGCTCCATCCAACACTCCCCGCAGTCGCTCTTTGGGTGCTATCGCCCTCAGCCCCACCGGAAATGCGCAAGGAGATTACTACTTCCTCTCTCTCGCCTCCGGCGCTCGCATCTCCCGCCACCAATGGACCGTCCTGCCCACGCCTGACACCGCCATCGCACGTGTCGAGGCCCTGGCCCTCCACGAAGGCCGTCCCCTGATCCAGGAGCGTGGCTTCGTCATCGAATGGCGTCCCGATCACCCCATCGATGACACAGAATATGACGTCGATTACGCCCTCCCCACCGTCGTCCCTGCTGACGACCCGTTCGACGCGCTCGATTACGACCCGATCGACCTCCACGAGCTTGACGATCTCTATGCCCCTGTCGACGCCCCCCTGTTTGATGGCCCCGCTGTCCCGGACCAAGGAGCGAATGATGCCGCCGACAGTACCGATAACGAGGACGATGAGGATGACGTTGTCCCTTTTGATGATGAGGATGACATCGACCCTTTCGATGACGACTCAGAACACCCTGCTGGGAGTCTTGACGAGAACCCAACGGCCGAAGCCGAACTATTTGCAGAAGACGAGGCCGAACACCTCGCAAACGCAAACGCACCCGAACCCGCTGAAGACGGTCAAGATGAAGGAGCGGATCACGACACAGGAGCGGACCACGCGGATGAACGCGTGCCACCGTACTACTTACGACCAAGGACCGTGACCCGCGGCACCTTCAAAGACGCGATTGATGCCCCACATGGTGGACAATCCTACTACCCTCCTACACAACTGCTACAGAAAGCGCTAACGAAGGCATCACTGATCAACATGGACGACAGACAACGTTTCGCATTCAACTTCGTGCTCATGCACATGGCCACTACGTGCACACAAATGTCGGAACGCGCTGGTCTACGCAAACACGGAAAGGCAGCCGAGGCTGCACTCATGACCGAACTCTCGCAACTGGAGGACCTAGATGCCTACGAAGTGCTTGACCTTCGAAACTCACGAGGAACAGATGAAAGCAGCAATCCGGGCACTAAACACATTCAAAGAGAAGCGAAACGGAGTGCTCAAAAGTCGCACATGCGCCGATGGACGGTCACAACGCAACCTTTACGACAAGTCCGAAACCGCCTCCCTACCGTTTCAACCGATGCGTTGATGCTGACTATCATCATCGAAGCTTTGAGGCTCGAGACGTGGCCACCGCAGACGTGGTCGGTGCGTACCTGAAGGCCCTCATGGATGATTTTGTGATTATGAAGTTCGTAGGAGCGTCGGTCAGAATCCTCTGCCAATTGAACCCCGAACATGAGAAATTCGTGACAATGGAAAACGGGGTTGAAGTACTGTACGTCCGACTTATCAAAGCACTTTACGGGTGCGTGAAATCGGCCCTATTATGGTATAAGTTATTTGTTGAAAACCTGAAAGACATGGGTTTCGAACTGAATCCATATGACCCATGCGTCGCAAACTGCTTGATTGACGGAAAACAGTGCACCGTGGCCTGGTACGTCGACGACATGAAAATCTCACATGTTGATCCCGATGTCGTCACCGACATTATCCACAAGATCGAGGGGCGGTTTGATAAAATGACGGTCACCAGAGGTCGCGAACACGTTTTCTTGGGAATGAAGATCCGATATACCGACGAGAAGACCGCGATCATTACGATGAAGGATTACCTGAGCGAGGCTATTGCAGAGTCAGGCCTAGTTATTTCCAGACCCGCTTCCACGCCAGCGAATGGCAACCTGTTTGAAGTAGACGAGAAGTCGAAGCGACTGGGCAAGAAAGAAAGCGAGGCATTTCACAGTGTGTCCGCTAAGCTTCTGTACGTATCCCTACGTGCAAGAGTTGATCTGTTGTTGGCCATCGCATTCCTCTGTACCCGAGTTTCCAAAAGCACGGTGCAAGACCAATTGAAACTTAAACGCGTTCTGGAATACATCAGCGGATCCATGGACATCGAGTACACCATCGGCGCCGATGATTTGAATCGACTCCGCACATGGGTAGATGCTTCCTATGCTGTGCATCCAGATATGCGAAGCCACACTGGGGGAACTTTGTCACTCGGACGGGGTGGGATATTGTGTAAGTCCACGAAACAGAAACTCAACACAAAGAGCTCAACCGAGGCTGAATTTGTAGGAGCGAGTGACTACCTGCCGAATACGATCTGGGTGAAGAATTTCCTTGAGGCGCAGGGCTATAAGGTTGAGGAGAACATCCTCGAACAGGATAACGAAAGTGCCATTAAGCTGGAGACGAATGGACGCATGTCTGCCGGTCCCAAGTCCAGGCACATTGACATCCGATACTTCTGGATGAAAGATCGGATCAAGACCGAGGGTATGACTATCCGCCATTGTCCAACGCTACAGATGGTTGGTGATTTTTTTTACTAAACCTTTACAAGGCGCTTTGTTCAAGAAATTCCGGGACGTTATCATGGGCTACAAACACATGAACACTCTCGCCATCACCCAACCTATGCCGACCGAGGAGCGTGTTGGAAATAAAGAACGACCGGACCTAGGTATGAACGAGTACATGAGTGACAGTGCCAGTAACCATACACGAGGAACTATAGATACCGGAGAGACATCATCTGTCTCGTGGGCTGACGTCGTAAAAGGTAGGGTCAGGAATGATCCTAACGAACGTGTGGTCAGCAAGAATAGCAAGAATAATAAAGTGTTTCGAAAGATCATTCTTTCGAAACAATCCAGTGAGTAAAGAGTGAGTTTGATTGACTTCATTACTTGTCATTAGTATCTCCGTTAGAATCACTACAAGACAAATACAAGGTTCAGGGCCTCATAGTATTGTGGTCGAATCGGATTTACAACATTGAAACATCACTTCAACTTGGCAAGCTTATCACTATCGGACAAAACAATTATGTCATCATCGGATGATTGCACGATACGGCAAACTGTCCCTGACGTGGCCAATGTCGCTTGGTTTTTGACTGATTGTTCGCTAGAAGCCATTCGGCAATCATAACCATGTCACCTGATACTGAGCACATGCGAGGCCCAAATGAACTCTCAAACACGCGATTTTTCATTGAGAAGCCATTCTTGAACCGCCTTCCACCCTCAATTTGTGAGAGGTTTTCCTTTCAAACAAATGTGTCACTAGATCTACATTAGGGAATTTTCGTAGTTGACGTGGAAATTAGGCGTTATTTCTCCTTGCACCCTGATATTGTGATTAACTGCTTTCAAATATTGCGTCCATATAGGGACTGATTTGCAGTTGAGATTGTGATTAAGTACTTGTAGCTGCCTCCAACTTCGATTGATGTGATAACAAGTTATGTACTCCGAGGACTTCCCATTGCAGCACTGTTGATGTAGTCCCGAGGCGCTTCATCTCTTCCTGTAGTTGTGTTTTGTAACAAAAGAATATTTATCTATATGTTTCTGTAGTGGCGAAAGCATTGAATGTATTATGCCTGTACAGTTCACGTAAGTCAAGTTCTTTGGAGGCTCAATTGGCCATTGCACCTCACTGTGTTATGCATTGAAAATCTCCTCTTATTGCATACAATAGTACTAGGAAGCCCAAACTATTCTGGAGCATGAGATCTTGGATTAACATAAAGCATTGTTAGGATTCGTGCAGTAGTTCTATAACCATAAATCAGGAGCCATCATTGCTGTTGTCACAAATTGGGATATGCTACATGGTCCGTCTCTATGAAATGCCTAATATATTACTTGAGTAAATCGAAGATATGCTTACTCCGGAGGAGGAATATCATTCCATCATTTTCTTGTCAGGTATTGAGTACGATTGTATGACTGTTGTGAGTAGTATCAATCTAACAGCGTCCTGGAATGCAGGCAAACTATCATCTCATAGCTAATAATAGATAGAGTTGCACTGAAGTAGCAGATTTGAAAATGGAAATGCAATGCCTTGCCGCGGCACAGCGACAGATTTCTTGTGAAACGCCCAGATACGCCTGTCCGATGACCCATGACCCATGACCCATGACCCATGACCCATGACCCATGACTCAGCTCGTCCGCACCTATCCATCAGTACATACAGTAGTTCTCGGAGATTACAGTACTCAGTATACCGTACCCAGGAACCCATAAAATGCCACTGACGCAGGGCACGGATTCGCATTCGACATTCGGGGCAGGTTGCATATGTTTGGAGTTCGGAGCCCAATCATCACGCACGCAGATGTGTTTTTGGTTTTGGATGGTTTACGTTTTACGTACCGCAGACCGCAGGTGCATAAGTATATATAGTATATGATATACTTGTATGTACAGTATTACAGAACCGTACGAGTGCAAACAACGTTAAGACCGATAAGGGCAACCACATCATTGAAAATCGGCATCACACGATTGTCCCATCGGACAAGTTAATCCTGCTCACAACAACTGCTGGAGTGACGGCGGTAGGTTGGGAGCTGGAACCACCAGACACTGGAATATGGAGAGTACAAATAGCAAAATGACGATGACAGTAGCACATCAATTTCGATCCCTGGCTACGATCGTGTCCATACTTTTTTTTGGATATCGGTATGCTCCATGCCAGCATCGGCATTCTCAGTGTTGCCGGTGGGAACTGGAACCAAATCGCTGCATCGCAGCAGCAAGAAGGGTTTGTGCACTTCAGCAACAGTGACTTCCTTGAAATTACGAAAAGAAAAACAACAAGAGATGGAAAAACAGCCTCCCCATGCTGGTTGTCATTTTCGACCAACGCATCCTTCCAAACTAAAAGGACCGCGCAAATCCAAACGATTCTTTGAGGGTTGGTACAATCGAATAACACTTCCACAAAGCAACATTAGCTTTGCCTTTATATTTTCAATTGAAGATCCATTCCCAGGATCCAGTCTCAGTTTGTGTTGTCACCAAATCATGGGACCCAACGATGCGTACCTCGTCCAAGCGGATCCCGATCATACTAAATTCTGGGCATTGCAAGAACGACAAGCACTGGGTTGTATCTTTGATGGTGACTCGTCTCAAGTTTGTATGAATCCAAACGATTTTAATGCCAATGTCACATCTGGCTTTCAGATGCTACCCAATCGTCTTCAAGGCAAACTTGTGGGTCACGATGGGAGTTTGGGTGGTGTCCTGGAAGGACAGGGCATGCCGCTGTGTACCTATGATATTGCGATTGAAACACCCATTATTGCTGGATGGGGTGACTCGGAACAGGGACAAAAGAGCACAGCGGGGTGGTTGGCTTCCTATGCTGTCTTTGAACCACACTGGCAGGTTACCATGGCAGATGCGAGAGCATCCGGAACCATCACGTGGAAAGATGAAACGTACTCATTTCAGAATGTGCCATTCTATTCGGAAAAGAATTGGGGAGGCGCGTTTCCGATCAAGTGGTATTGGTGCCAATGCAATTCCTTCGATGGATTTATGGACAAAGATAACTCCTTGTCGGTGACTGCAGGAGGAGGAACTCGGAAGATTCCTTTAGGTCAGACCGAGTCACTCGGGATGGTTTCTGTGCACTATAATGGTGTTTTCTACGAGGCAACCCCCTGGCTAGGGGATATGGAGTGGCACATTTCCCCTTGGGGCTATTGGAACATGACCGGGCGATGCACCGGTGCTGCGCGGCCTTTTGAAGTTAGCCTTGAGGCAATATGTGATGCACCTGGAGTCAAGTTGAGAGCCCCGACTGAGAAGGAAGGAATGGCATATTTTTGCCGCGATTCCTTTTTCGCGGATGTTACGCTGAGCCTCTGGGAGCTCGAGTGGGATGCGAATACTGATTCCTATGTCAGGGGAAAATGTGTCATTAATGAAGCACGAAGCAGACAGGCAGCAGTTGAAGTAGGCGGTGGGCCTTGGTGGGATGATTGGAAGGACACTTCAGTAATGAAGCAGCCAATGAAAGGTATGGTGCGCCTGCCATATCGATTTGACAACTTGCGTAAGCGCCTATTCTCCTTTAAGTAAACTGATTGACGATCATTACCATTGCCATGTCGAGTGTTGATCAACGATTTGCTAAGGAGTGATCTCACTGCCTCCTAGCATCCATGGAATAAAGGAGAATCCCGTTGCATTGGCATTGCTTGGCAGTAGTGGCGGGCAATACTAAAAACATATCTGAAACCGATTTGAGTCGGAACCTTTTCATCGCGTGGATCTTCAAATCTTGTTTCAACATACGATCATTAAAACAATGGACGAGTGGTTGTGGTGACCCGCGTGCAAAATGGCGAGACGCGAGAAGGGGAATACCAATTCGATTCACATGAACACCTCCTCAGCTAGCATCAATGACCTTACTGCTTCGTCTTCGCGGTGTTGAATGGATAGGTGATGCTAGTCAGCGACTTAGAGTTAAAAGTAACCGATTGGTTTATTCCAGATCCATTTGTTTGCTGCCCACTTGATGCCTTCTTCCACAGGACACGCGCCGTGCAAGGAGAACTGATCCAGGCCTCCTTCGGGAGTCATGCTGTAGAAAATAATGACCTATTGGTAGGTACGGAAAACAACAGAAATGAGTATCTTTGCCACACCCTTCCAATTTCAGAAATGATCAACTTCATTCTTACCTTGCCACGTTCTGGTTTGACTTTGAGACCCACTGAGCAGGATTCCATGCTCGCAGGATGTGGCCCCTTGTCCACTCTAGGAAAGATCGTCTCGCCACCCTTGCTGACATCTGTCAGATACCAAAAGACTGTCGCCAGTCGATTCTTCTTCCCATTCTCCACCATTCTCAACGTACTGGGGTCGTTCTGGTACAAACTCGGATCAAAGTAATCGTGATGAGCGTTGTATTTCTCCGTGACACCGTACCTTAGTACTTGCACATATTCTTGATGATTCCTGGGGATGCGCACGAGGGATGCCGTTCTCAGATCGATGCCATCCAGTCCTTGGAATCCAGGACCGCCAAGGAAGGCCGTTTGGGAGGTTCGAAAGTCACTTGCAGGTCGTCCCTGATCGTGGTCCATGAGCGTCACGTCGGAGTATCGCATGCGAGGAGTTGCAATCTCTTGAATGTAGTTGCACTCCTCGTCGGATAAGAAACCCTCCACGGACAAGACGAGGGGATTCAAGGACAGCGTGACCAGTGTCGCGTTGCGCTGTTCAATAGCGTTGTATCCCTGGGAGGGAACAAAGTCAAGCCGGATTTCTCGCCTGAAACCTTTGGCAATGCCCGGCCAAATCCACTGACCACCTTCAAAGAGAACGAGAACACCTGATTCTTGAATCTTTTTTAAAATCTCTGCATCATTTTTATCAGAAGGGGTGTAGTCTTCATCGACGAGACGTTCTCCATCCTTTGTAAATATCGCCCAAGGTTGTACCGGATGACGACGATTGGAAAGTGCGAGTGAATCATCCAGTTCGGTGTTGAATGTGGTCCACCAGTGTTTGTCGTCCGTGATTTCGGATGCGAGTTGGACACCCTCCTCTGGTTTGGAATTGCGATAGACTACCATGACGCGGTGATCGGAAAGACACAGTGTGTGTTGGCCAGGAACTGGATCGACGGAAAGGAACCCCCCAAGTGTGTCGGATGTAGGGTCGCACGAATGCGAACTTGCGACAGGGTCGCTGTGTTCACTGTCACGACTGTCGAGAGAACCATTGTGAGTGCCTTCAATGAAGACTAAGGCTACAGGAAGATGGGTCCCGTATGCAGTATGTACAGTACTCCAAGTATGCATTATCCATGATACATGAAGGCACTGTACCTGTACCTGGCCTTACGACAAGGGAAAAGGAAACATGGATCAAACGTACCGATGGAGATAATCTTGATTGCGATTTTGTGCGCGCTCGGAGGACACGATCATCTCATTTCGAAATGAGACTGAGACGTAGTATCGCAAAGGCGGAGCCATGACGCCAGCAAGGAAGGAGAGAGCTGGAAAGAGCAGAGTTGTCCAAGTGAGGGAGCGTGACAGCGAGCGTGATGTCGCAGTAACTGTCGCCTTTGCACCATTTCCAGTTTCCTCTGCCTTCACCCGGATCTTTCCCTTCGCATTCTTGACAGGCTCTGCCACAACAACTGCCATAGGGACAGGGACTTGGCCTACGTCTGACTTCGCCTTTGGCATTCTTGGTGGGAGTGACAATGGGGAGCAGACGGATAAGCTGGATTTTATGTGATGATCTTATCATGTGTCACTGTTCGACAATACGAAATGTGGACTGAATACTGTATCTATGCGTAGGCTCTATGCTATGTAGACTTCAAGATTTTTTTAACTGTTTCTTACTGTAGAATTTAGCAAGTACTAGCATAAGCACAATAGTGGGACATGTTTTTTTCAAAGAGTACTGAGACAGTGGCTATCCGATGCATAAATGAACGTATTCGTAAACGTAGACTTCTCATTTCACCCCGATCAAAGTTGAAGGCAAGATTATTTGGTAGGGAGGTGCTGTAGGTAGTTTTGTAGGGCAAGGCTTTTCTGGCGCTCCTGCGAATGCTTGAAGTGCGCCGTATTTTTTGTGCATCATGAAATTATGTTTTGAAAACAATTGCTCATACTTTAAACATGTCGACAAAGCGAAAGGCTCAGCAAAACGGTAATGATGGCCTACCATCATTGAAATCAGGAAGGCCGGTCAAAGCATACAGCATCGCAGATGCTGTGAAAATGGTGAGTTTCATTGAGGTACAAGGTGTGAAAGTTGACATGGTTCAGGGAGTTTTGTCGTTGATTCGTTTCAAGAATTCTCTCAGTTTTTTCTTTCTTTCTACGCACATTCTGTACTACTAATATTTTCGCACCAGGTCACACACAACAAACTCCAACTCGATCAGGCCCTTCCTCGAGCCTGCTGCCTTTAAGACGTTGCGAGCCTCCAAACGCTCCATTACCATGATCGAACTGCAAAGAAGAAGCTAGAAGACGAGGGCAGGCGTGTGAGTCAGCATGAAGAAGGGCTGATTGTTGATGTGGTGTACGGTGACTCCAGCCAGTACTAGCCAGTGGCAAGACCTGTCGAACGCAAGGCCGAGGAGGAAGACGCGCAGGTTAAGCAGCTTGTTAAAACAAAGGGAAGCTTCTCTGCAGGGGCTTTGTGGGCTGTATGTGGAACAAGAATTGGTAATGCGAGTGTTGTGTTGAGTGCCCAAAACGAGGAGCTTGCTTTGGAAGCGAAGAAAGTGGAATCACAATCGAAGACAAAGATGGAAAGGCATGCTAAGAAGCTATTCTTGGTAAATGCAAGACAAACACTGCAAAAGTATGAGAGTTCTCCAGTAACTATGACCGATAAGGATTGGATTGATGTTATACAATGGGTCCTACCAGAGTCAAATGCTGACGCTCTCTTAAAAGACCTGCAAAAAAAGGATGTCATCGTGGCAAAACTCCTTTCTCTTGAGCGAGATTGGAAATCATACATACCGAGTACAGATGCAGTTTAGTTGCTCAACCATATAGGTAGATGTTTTAAGAAATTGTTTCAATGAATAGGACTTGATTACAAATGTGTCTTAACACTTGTTTGACTTCATCATTGTCGCTTGAATTGTTTTCAAAACTGATTTCATCACAATAACACGACTGAAGCAAGGGCGTCCCACTACTATGCTTAAAATACAAAAATAATATTCCATTCGACTAAAAGAAAGTCCATGAATATTGTTCTTCTGCCAACACACTTTTGACAGCAGATGCACCTATTCATTCTGCATCGTTGGGTGTAATTTGAGCTACGTACGACCATTTTACGGTAGGAAAAAATATTTTTCAACCCACTATATGCCTTATGCTTGTACTGCTACGTCACACTTGTACTGTTACTTCTACCATACGAGTAGTGAAGTATGTATGATAGTGATGAGTGATGTATGATACTCTTCGCAGTCCGGAGTCCGGAGTGCACTGTTGTCTTTGCAGCAATAAAGGCATATCATATTCAGAGCCAGTAGCCAATCGTATGCAGTACAAGTACATCTACAGTACCAGGGACAGTACGTGGTACCTCTGATGCGGAAATTCGAGAAGCCCAGAAATATGAGACGTTTTTCAGTATGCATACTTCGGACAACGTGTTACTATAACGTAGAGCCTGGTATTCCAGTATTAGGTGTGCTACTGTATAGTTCCTGGCACAGTACTTGCGATCGAAGTGCACCTATATGATTTGCTCTATGCTATGATATAAGCTATGATCTATGCGTTGAAATGCTATCTTTTTGCATTTTCTGTCTACACTCTGCACCGTCTTAAAGACGGGCCCCCTCAGTCAAATCAAGGCAGATTCCACATCGTGAGAACGCCACCCTTCATCGCACTTTACTTTAAGAGCTACGAGGCCAGACAAGTGGGCAATCCGTTTCGCACAAAACTTAGATTTACTATTGTATATTTTACGAGCATGACACCGCGCAATGAGAATGACAAAGGCGATCGCAGCTCTGAAACATACATAACAAACATTGGAATGCACTGCAGCTTGAACTGCGTTGCGGACACGTTGGGTGGCATGATTAAATTGTCTGAACGAATTCGAGTCGTTTCTCACGTGTCAGTGGAATCTTTACCACCTGCTCACGTCAACGACGCATTACCAGGTGGAGTATAGCCCTTCGGAATAACCGGCATTTGCGCATTCTCTTCAACCTCCCATGTACCTGGACGATAGATTATTGCTGACTTTGCAGCACGAACATCGCGCAAGATGTCATCCAACGATTTGGTGAGGCTGATCCATCGTTCGCTATGAATTGATGTTTGTGATAGATCATCGATTTCGTCCCCGATCTCGAGTTTAGTGGCAATGGTGGTGGCTGCAGTCGCTTGATCATCTAGTCCAGTGGTGTGAACACTTGTTCGATTGCCTCTTGTAGACAAAGTTTCTTCATCACTACCGGAAGATTCAGAGCTTGTCGCCGATGCAGCACGTGACACGTCGTATCCCTTCGCCAGTGCACCAACATGGAATCCATCGGACGGTCCTTTTGGCCAGATCCAAGTATTTCGGACGTCTATTGTGTTCGTATCTTTTTCATCCAATCGCGTCTTGAGAAAATAGAGCGATAGTGCCGCCCAGCATGATCCGAGGATGACAATGCCGAACGGGATGACGGTACGGCTCGCGAATTTGAGGTAGCCTTCACGGAATTCAGACTCAGCAATGTAGTCACCAACAATTACTGCAAAGTCAAAGAGTCCATGGAAAATAACCGCGGAGTTAATGATACTCCCTGCCTTGACGTGAACCTTCAATTCGAGAGTGCCTCGGCAAACTCCAATCGCCTGGAAAACTGCAGAAACCGGAGCTGAGGCGAGCAGCAAGGATCGCGCCAGTACATCAAACCACGTTATGTTTACATAATAGTAAACGCAAGCGTAGAAGATGTTTTCAAAGCATGCGCAACCAAGTGACACTGATACGGCAGCAACGACGATAGCGCTGCAACGATATCGCAACGGTCGGACGTGCGCTCTCGCTTCAATATGTGGAAGCGACTCAAGGTCAAGATTCGACACAGGTTCGTTGAACTCCGTCTTGTGGACAATCTTCTCGAGATCAGTCCTGGTCCAAAAGTCTGGATGATCAGCAATAAGGCGGAACGCCAAATACTTTGCTAGCTCTTGGATAAAAGCGACAAGAAAACACTGGCAGAACGAGAAACAAAAGAATGCGATTGGATTGTATTTGCTCATCATGAAGCCACTGTCTGTCTTCCAAGGTGTAAAGAATTCGGAACCGTTACCTCTCATGGAATATCCATACCAGAAGTGGCCGTCAAAGTCAGCAGTGAACTCAACCAAGAAATACTGTATCACCTCGGTAAGCAAGAGCACAATCGCAAGAAATGGTACGGCCAGAGTGCCAGCGATATAGAAGCCGCTTGCGAACCCTTTGATCACGGCATCTTCTGAGAGGATCAGATTGGTGTATCGGAAGTATACTGCCCACAAGAAGATGTTCGCGACGAGAAAGACGATCGTAACCATTGTTAAATGACTTGCAGAAACTTCGAAGAGGTAGCAGAATAAAGCAATAGCTCCTCCAATGAGAAGATACGACTGCAAAATATTTCGGGAAAGTGAGGATAACGAAAGAAAGCAATCGAATAACTTTCCCTTTCGATCTGCTCGCGCTACCAGAATGTAGCTGTAGTACTCAAGGACGGGCTGCATGGTCACGTAATCAAAGGCACGGCGATGTGGAGGAAACATCTTATCGATTTCACGTGACTCTTGAGCAACACCACAAATACCACAGCATTGAAGAAAGCGATTATAAGAGTATTCGCAGCAGCAGGCCATAAAGGACTGCCACATGAAATCGCACAAATTGCTTGGTAGGGGTGCTTCCAGCTCTTCAAAGGCGACATCACCTTTATAGCAGCCACAAGGCGCATGCGCACTTATGAGGTCCCCATGCGTCTGGCCCATCAGATAATACTCTTCTTCTTCGTCATCTTTGTTTCTTAATCTACGATGAACCCACCTAGCGTTATCCTCATTGGCATAGTGGCGTTTTAGCACCTCACGACGCATCGACACGTGACCTAGCGTCTTCTTGATCAGTTGCACAATAAAATAAAGGGTCGCGACACTAAGCAGGGCCACTCCTGCGTAAAACTCTTGTCGTCGACGCTTGTAAATCAAATTCACACCCGCAGCAAATGTAAATGCTGGAAGAACGACAAAGACCGTGAATTTAAGGGCAAACAACGATGGGACACCCCCAAACAACAAAAAGTGGTTGCGATATGATTGTAGGAGTCCGCAGCATGCGAGAGAGCAGATATCTCCTTTTTCATCGTTCGGATCGACAAACGAGTGACTGAATGAAGTAGAGAAACCACGAAAAGCATACGACGTGTCGTATGATTGTCGTCTATGGTCCCTTGATGAAGAGGAAAAGGTGTATGCCATGCCGGGAGTTGATATGTTGATCGTAGTGCGATACGCTCAAGAAATCAATAAAAGGTAAGAACAGAGGCTTCACATTCACACTTATATACTTTCCCATTCACAAAGTGATCGCTGACATCTGACGAAGCCACAGGATGTGCAGGGATAAATACTTATGTATTCAACTTCCAAGAATACATCGCAAATCCGTTGAACGGAAAAACCAACGCATTCTGCACCATAATAGAACTTTACAACGGACATACGTAGCGCATAGAAACGTTTGCCACATGGTGAATGTGCATTCCCTGCATGGAGTTCACTTTACCAGGCATACGTCGGTCCTCATAGTATTGCGACCAACATTCAGGTGATAAGTGTTGGGTTAGAGGTTAGAGGTCCGCGACTACATCACATGGATTTAATGGGGAATCGTTATTATGGTCGTATCACGATGGTGTGGCGAACTCTTCCTCAATTCAAGAACTACAGATCCGATTAGTCTAGAATGCAACTGTACGAAATGACTTCATGGTATGTAGTACTAGTACTTGAAGTGGTCAGTGGTCAGTGCTGTGACGTAATGCTTTACTTGCATTCTTGTGGGGCCCGTTGTCGGTACAAGTATGCATTCCAAATTCAGGTATGACACGCCTCAAGACTTAATTATAGTGATGCAAGTATGAAGTCAAAGGGCGATTTGTGCCTCTGTTCTCCACCCTCATCCATACAATGCCGAGCGGCCCATGCCATGCCTGCCGCATTCATCAACAAACGCAGTGGATGGCATGCTTTATTATTATTTTACACCGCAAGATGGACAATAACAAACTACTACTAAGCATCCATACACATGTAGTCATAATGTATAGTCTCTCGAAATCAATTATACAATTGCACTGACGCTGCCACGGCTGTTTCGCCAATTCCTGCACACAGTTGCTTCCCCGCCGCCACGGCTTGTGGGAAATGAATGCCACCGTAAAGTCGCGATTGCCCTCCCGCCTCTGCCATGAGTGCAAAGCTAGAGTACTGGAGCATGACTGTGGTGGCAGGAGTCAAGCCGGGTTCCACTTTGCTAGATCCCGGGGGGTATGGCAAGAAGCTAATGGGGAATGCCGGATTGAGTCCAATGTGAGCCATGTATGCCTCAATGTACCCCCGGGAGGCCTCGAACAGGCACGAAGTGCCCGACACGTATTCCGAGTGCGGCATGACGCGCTTGTAGGCCTCGAATTCACGAGCGGGAAAGGTCGTGACACCAACACCAGTAGCCCAGGTGGTGATGTTCCTGCCGCCCCAGCGCTTAATGACGGTGGTGGGTCGGATCAAGTCGTATCGAACCTTCTCTTTCCATGAGATGACGATGGAATCGTACTCACTGGCGAGGTAGCCATTCAGAAAGTGCATGAAACGTTCGAAGGATACATTGTATCCCGGCGCGGCCAGAGAGGTAGTGTCTTGATAGTTCTGAGCAATCAAATTGTCAAGAAAGGCCTTGGCGACAGCATTGGCAACCTGAAGCTTGTCATCAAAGACTTCGACTTCAATCTTCTTGACGTCGTTGAGGGTAGTCATGGCTTGAATTGCCGCGCGTGCTTCGTTGAGACGTGACTTGGAGTACGAAGGGACTGGGGCGACGCGATTCGCGCGATCGGACTCCGGTATGTAGCGAAATTTGGCCTTTTGACCAATATGAGGTGTCACGTGCTGTTGAACGATGAAGTATCCCCTGCCATTATCCTCGAGGAGAGGTTCCCAACGATCACTCTTCTTGTAAGAAACTTTATCGTCGTCGTCACCGTCTTTGCAAGTACCGCTTACTGGTTCGTATCCTGTCACATCAGCGTAGGCCCGACAATTGACGGTACAACCGGCATCTTTACCAAGTTGATTGTATCCATCTTTAACAGAGTAATCGTAAATTTGCTTTGCGACAATGTGTCCCATAATGTTGGGATCGTACGTGGATGAAGCGGCAATCATTTGTAGGCAAAGAGCAGTGTTACAATTGGCGACTGCAGCGTCGAGCTTCGGTGCCACAGTGACTCCAATTCCCGCCAAGGCATCGACCAGGGCATCTAAATTTCCAGGAAATGACAAGGAAACGTAGGTAGTCGTGGCCTGAGCGGCACATAAGGCACGGTTGGGAGAAGTCCACATGGCGCTGCTTTGGACGGTGACAGCAGGTCTGATCTTGGTGATGCCGTCCTTGTAAGTATCGGAGTACACTGCAACACAATTCCACCATAAGGCGCATAAGAATTGTGCCAAGCGAATCATAACTGGAGTTTCATGCTTGGCAAGTTCCTTATCAACGTGTGGAAGCATTGTGAGAATGGTCATAATTTCGGGAGCAAAGGGAGGAGGAGCAGCCTGAGCAGCAGCGAATTGGACGCCATTACTGATTGGACCCTTGAATTCCGACGGGATGAGGATGCAGCAACACCATAAGGCGAATGTGGAGATGGAAAGATGGTGAAGGAATAATTTCATAATGCATGGACTAAATGAGAGAGAGATGTGATCCAAAGAAGTTGAAAACTTGTGTTGCAAGTTGCAGTGCGGCGTTCGTGTCCTGCTCTAGCTGTGATGCGTGGATACAAAGGTAGATATCATACATGTGCTTCATGAATAAATACTCGAGTATCATACGGAGAGTTCGATGTAAATTGTGCGTGCACTCACATATATTATATGTACGAGGAGCCTTCCACTCATTACAATCTTGGCTCTACGGATGCCGCGACATGAACAGGATCAACAATGTCGCGACAGCAGCCATTTCCTTTTGTCTTGGTTTGTATCATCGGGCTTTCGTAATCGTAAGTCGTCGGCTCAGGTGTCGCCTTGTTTGTCATTTGAACATAAATCTGATGGTACAATTGCACTGTGCTACATTTTAATTACGAAAAAACGCCCAATGAATCGTAAGGTCATACGGTCATACTTCATCACTCATCAAACCCTCGTGTGCATTTGCACATGAAGTACATGCGTCACCGGTTTCTAGAATCTTGCGTCAACGTCGTTTTTCATTGTAGAATGGTTTCGAATGTTAATATCATAGATATATTGGATATTTCACATTTCTAAACGACCTCGTAATGTCGAACGTCCTCATTTTTTTAGTACCGGAGTCGCAACTTCAAGTGACCTTTCAGTCTTGGGGCTTTACACACCTTAGGACATCGGGAGTCTAATCATGAAACGTTGAGATTCGAATTTGATTCGCCGGTATTGATGTCACCCATAATGCAATCGTGAATATGATTCAGGCGTAGATAGACTAGTAGAACCATGAGTCATGGATTCACGATATGCGAGATGCGAGTACCGTACACCGTACACCCTACAGTTATGTACTATCATACTCCTATTTCTCTACGAGTACCTGGTAGCAGTAGTATTTTACCACGGGAGTGTTATACTCAAGTCAACGGAACATGAAACGGCATACGTGTGAATGTCAAGTGTGATCAAATCCTGCTCTACGACTTGATAAAACAACACGAAGTAGTTAAAAGCCCCTTGAACTCTCCTCTGAATGCGAGTACCGTACTAGTACCGGCATTAAGGTCTTATAGAGAACCTGATTGCATGCATTCGTGATCACTGATCAACAAAAGGCCCTGTTTGCTGTCTGTGCTCCAGACTCCAGGCGCAGTTGCTGAGTGAATCTAGCTTCATAGACAGGTACTGAAGTTCAACAGTACGCAGTAGTAGCTTGTGGTGGGTTGATGCAATCGTCTATGTATCTTATGTATAGCTCGTTTAGGAACACGTACATTTTTTCCGATTTAAATCACAACCACGGGCTGACCTGGAAAGCCAATGGAAAGCTGCCCCCCTAATGATAGTTCGACCGTCATGGTTGTCGCTTCCTTCACATCCGTCAAATCGGCAAGCTCAATCTTGTCATTGGCAGCAGCAAGCTGGTAGACTTTAGTTGGGCCCGTAACAATGTGACTAATCTTGACCGGCAATGGCGATCCCTTGGGAATCAACACAACGTCCTCGCCGACTCCAATTGCAATTGGACTCACCGGAACTTCCATTGTAGGAGTCTTGACTGACAAGCCTGGTTTCGCCAAAATCAAACCAGCTTGTTTGGCGCATCCCAACACAACCGCTTCTTCAGCCGCCAGAGAACTCGTCTTGAGTTTATCCGGAAATATCTTGTCAATCGAGTGTTTTGCAAAAATGGTGGCCCAGGCACCACTCAAGAGGACGGAATCAATCTTGTGTTCCAAGGCATTCAGTGCCGTCTCGACTTTTCCAACAAGCGCCGCCGTCATTAGCTCCCATCGTGGTTTGCTAATATTGACATTGCAATCCATTCCCTCGTAGAGTCCATCAAGCATGAATGTCATGGTATTGCCACCACTGAGCAACACACGTTGGGCTTCCTTGAGCAACTTGGATTTTGCCTTGCGACTTTCCATAACTTCACCTCGTGACAATTTGTTTTGACGTTCAAAGTGAGTCGCAACATGTGTCGACAAGATTTTCAAAAGTTCGGGTCCTGAAACGCCATGAACACACAGAGTTGACAGTTCCGAGTAGACAGCACCTCCGTCCGCGAAGGTCACTGCCATGACGGTCAATTGAAGAGAAGAATCTCCATCCATATCCACAACAAGAATCGTTTCTTCTTTTGGAACATGAAGTTGAGCATCATTATCATGATGCTGTTGATTATGATGTTGCTGATGATAATGATACGCAACACACGTTGCTGCAGTCTTGGTAATGATTCCCACAACACAATCGTCCTTGCGTTTCTTCTTGTCGGTAATGAGAGATTTGCATGCTTGATTGACACGATCCATCCAATTCTTCTTGGCAGTTGGTGGAGGACATGCAACGACCAATCGCAATTGATCGACAGACACGGCGGCATTGTCGGCAGCAAGTTGAATCATGTATTTTAAAAATGCTTGACTTTTGCCTTCATCGTCAACATCATCATCGGCATCATCATCCTTATTACTATCGACAAGGGCCACATGACCATCCAAACGCAGTCCAGCTTCACCAACAACGTAGTCACCAGACGCTTCTTGTGCCACCAACGCTAGTGTAAAACGATCTCCTTGTGTGTTGCTGACGACCCCCTGACGACCATCCACAGCGATTCGAGAATATAATGAACTAATGTCAAGACCAACAGGAATGAAGGATGATGGCGTTGCCATGTTTTGATACAATTCAAGATGGAATACGTGAGGGTAGAATCGACAATGACAATGTGATTGTTGAGTAAGTAAGAGTCGGAACGAGAGCAATGCAGGATGTGTCAGTGAGCTTTGGCGCCGACATTCATACTCGCTGTACCCGGAGGATGAATCTGGTGGCAAAAAAGTGGAAATAACTTCGGTATGTATTTCATAGTGAAGACGAAATGCGTGTGGCTGGAGGCAGCCAAAAAGGATGGTCTTGCTTCGAGCGTTGTTGCTAGAAAACGGTCTGCACTCCGCACGCTCCAACGCTTCTGTACTTCGCACTATCCCGTGTGTGTCCTCTGAACGTGTATCAGTATCTTATATCCGGTACAACTGTCCGGGAGGATAGTATACATACTGTAGTAATAGTACCAGTAGTACTATGTACTATGTACTACAGTACATATCAGATAACTGGATCAGAGGTCGATCGTCGCATATCGCACAACGCATATTATTCGACTATCCAAGTGACTATCATGGATATGCATAGTCATAGTCACCGGATTTTAGATATTCGCATATTCGCAAATATGCATAGTCACACGATCCGCCAAACTGCATATTCCCAAGATATGCATAGTCACAGCATTCCTGAATATGCATATTTGGGAAATATGCATAGTCTCGACATGTCAAAAGATGCATATTTTGCGCATATCCAACGCATATTTCTTCGCAGACCAGTGGTAATATAGTAAGGCTTCCGCAAGGTATGAGTATTGATGCAATTACATGAACTAGTTGTAGGCCTCGGCAGGTTAAGTCAAAAGGTAAAATGTTAAAATGAAAACGTTTGACATTAACCTACCCTTTAACGTACCATTTAGATTATGCTCTACCTTTACCTTTAACCTTTAAGAAATGCTCCACCTTTACCTTTTAACATTATACCCTTTAACAATGATGCATTAACAGGAAATTAACAATTTAACGGCTGTTAAAGGTACATTCACGCACAAAGCCTAAAAGGTGAACGATACTACTGTACTACTGTACCAGCTATACATACCAGAGTGCTGCACCGGATATGACACCTGTGAATCCAACCACGACTGGGTGCGCGTGCCCATTGCCCATTGCCCATTGCCCATTGCCCATTGCCCATTGCCCATTGCCCCATTGCCCATACTTGTGCCGGCCCCCTATGCATATGCCAATTCTCGGCGCGAAACATTTAGCCCGGCGCAGGTACTTGCGGACGTGCGGACGTACTCCGAGTGCGGACGTACTCCGAGTATATCAAAGATAGTGTAATTACCCTTCAAGACGAGTTAAAGGGCAATTACAGGATAATTCTACAGTAGATGGTCCTCGTGTACTCCAAGCACTCGCTACTCGCTACTGTGCAAAGTAAGTCCTTTTAGATTTTAGAGTATATGTATCTTGATTTTCATCTCATGAAATCGTTTACGCTTGAAGAGTTGCTCTAAGTTCGAATCCCTCACAACGCCACGTACGGCATCTTCGATCAGATAAGGTTTTCCCCAGCCAGAAAGCGGGTTGAGAATCACTGACGGTTGAATTGTCTAACAAGTGATGCTATTGTTGTAGGTGAGACTTTCGGTACATCACGTGAACGTCGTTACGAACAACTCCGTCTGTTCTTCTGCAAAAATGTTAGGTGGTTTTGCACAAGCTGATTTTTCCTTTTATACACATCCATGCATCAAACACAGCCTACAGAGGCTTCTGACAGCATGATGAGGCAACTTTTGGGACAAAAAGACCTGTCAAACCATTCAGATATTTCTATGTCAGCATGACAGCTAGCCATCATTCTTGTCCTTGTCAGAAATTGTGATCTGGAGCCCAAGGAGTGGCAAATTGGCAGTGGCTTGTCCCCAGTTTGAAGCCCAGGTAATCACAGCCATTGTAAATTGTCCTGTTATGGAATCATTGCCGTGTATCTAACAAGACACTAAGAAATTCCTTTGTCAGCATGACAAAAACCCATTGAGCAGCTGCCACTCCCGTGTTTGGCAATATATCCAAATGCATCTGAATAAGGGGCCAATCCAAAGTGATCCATTTTGAAGCCCAAGGAATCACAATCATTGCAAAATATCCTGTCCTAGAATTGTTGTCATGTCTGACAAGACACTCAAGAATGTCTATGTCTGCATGACAGAAACCCATTGAGTAGCTATCATTCTTGTCCTTGTCAGAAATTGTGATTGTATCTCAAGATTGGGCAAATGGAAAGTTGTCCGCAGGTTGAAGCCCAGGAATAACATTCATTGCCAAATGTTCTGTGATAGAATCATTGTCATGGTTGTGACAAGACACTCAGGCATTTGTTTGACTGCACTACAAAAAGCCATTGAGCAGTCATCACTCTTGTCCTTGTCAGAAATTGTGATTGCAGCCCAAGGTGAGACAAATTGGCAAGTGCTTGTCCCCAGTTTGAAGCCCAGGGAATGACTTTCAATGCCAAATGTTCTGTGATAAAATCATTGTCATGCATCTGACAAGGCACTCAGACATTTGTTTGACTGCACTACAAAAAGCCATTGAGCAGTTGTCACTCCTGTCCCTGTCAGAAATTGTGATTGCATACCAAGATTGGGCAAATGGATAGTTGTCCCCAGTTTGAAGCCCAGAGAATAACATTCATTGCCAAATGTGCTGTGATAGAATCATTGTCATGGTTGTGACAAGACACTCAGGCATTTGTTTGACTGCACTACAAAAAGCCATTGAGCAGTTGTCACTCTTGTCCTTGTCAGAAATTGTGATTGCATCCCAAGATTGGGCAAATGGAAAGTTGTCCGCAGGTTGAAGCCCAGGGAATAACATTCATTGCCAAATGTGCTGTGATAGAATCATTGTCATGGTTGTGACAAGGCACTCAGACATTTGTTTGACTGCACTACAAAAAGCCATTGAGCAGTTGTCACTCTTGTCCTTGTCAGAAATTGTGATTGTATCTCAAGATTGGGCGAATGGAAAGTTGTCCGCAGATTGAAGCCCAGGGAATAACATTCATTGCCAAATGTGCTGTGATAGAATCATTGTCATGGTTGTGACAAGACACTCAGGCATTTGTTTGACTGCACTACAAAAAGCCATTGAGCAGTTGTCACTCTTGTCCTTGTCAGAAATTGTGATTGTATCTCAAGATTGGGCAAATGGAAAGTTGTCCGCAGATTGAAGCCCAGGGAATAACATTCATTGCCAAATGTGCTGTCATAGAATCATTGTCATGGTTGTGACAAGACACTCAGGCATTTGTTTGACTGCACTACAAAAAGCCATTGAGCAGTTGTCACTCTTGTCCTTGTCAGAAATTGTGATTGTATCTCAAGATTGGGCAAATGGATAGTTGTCCGCAGATTGAAGCCCAGGGAATAACATTCATTGCCAAATGTGCTGTGATAGAATCATTGTCATGGTTGTGACAAGACACTCAGGCATTTGTTTGACTGCACTACAAAAAGCCATTGAGCAGTTGTCACTCTTGTCCTTGTCAGAAATTGTGATTGCAGCCCAAGGTGAGACAAAATGGCAATTGCTTGTCCCCAGTTTGAAGCCCAGGGAATGACTTTCAATGCCAAATGTTCTGTGATAAAATCATTGTCATGCATCTGACAAGGCACTCAGACATTTGTTTGACTGCACTACAAAAAGCCATTGAGCAGTTGTCACTCCTGTCCTTGTCAGAAATTGTGATTGTATCTCAAGATTGGGCAAATGGAAAGTTGTCCCAGTTGAAGCCCAGGGAATAACATTCATTGCCAAATGTGCTGTGATAGAATCATTGTCATGGTTGTGACAAGACACTCAGGCATTTGTTTGACTGCACTACAAAAGCCATTGAGCAGTTGTCACTCTTGTCCTTGTCAGAAATTGTGATTGCAGCCCAAGGTGAGACAAATGGCAAGTTGTCCCCAGTTTGAAGCCCAGGAATAACATTCATTGCCAAATGTTCTGTGATAGAATCATTGTCATGCATCTGACAAGACACTCAGGCATTTGTTTGACTGCACTACAAAAAGCCATTGAGCAGTTGTCACTCTTGTCCTTGTCAGAAATTGTGATTGCAGCCCAAGGTGAGACAAAATGGCAATTGCTTGTCCCCAGTTTGAAGCCCAGGGAATGACTTTCAATGCCAAATGTTCTGTGATAAAATCATTGTCATGCATCTGACAAGGCACTCAGACATTTGTTTGACTGCACTACAAAAAGCCATTGAGCAGTTGTCACTCCTGTCCCTGTCAGAAAGTGTGATTGCATCCCAAGATTGGGCGAATGGAAAGTTGTCCGCAGATTGAAGCCCAGGGAATAACATTCATTTCCAAATGTGCTGTGATAGAATCATTGTCATGGTTGTGACAAGACACGCAGGCATTTGTTTGACTGCATTAGAAAAAGCCATTGAGCAGTCATCACTCTTGTCCTTGTCAGAAATTGTGATTGCAGCCCAAGGTGAGACAAATTGGCAGTTGCTTGTCCCCTGTTTGAAGCCCAAGGAATCGCATTCATTGCATCATTGTCATGCATCTGATAGCTAGGGGTTAAGCCATTTCTCTGACTGCATCATTGTTTGGCCACTGGAGTGTTGATTACATCAGGTATTGCAACAGTTAGTTCTTCTTATCACAACATTGATATAGTAAACATGTTATAGCATCCAAAACTTTGCACCAATTGATGTCATTAACACCAATACTAACTTCCAAAGCAAACTTTGTTGCCGGTGCTTCCGTCAAATAGTCTCAGGTTGTTGTTGATGGAGCCATTGCCAGTTGTTAATTTTTCAAAGTCCAAAATCCATTGAGAATTGAGAATTTCAGCATATTTTTATACCAGTCAGGGACCATTGATTGCATCTCCCAGAAGCCAATCAGCATGGAAGGTAGAGAGGATCTAATGATGCCGTCAATACAATATAGTACAAGCTTAACAAACACCAACAGAAGACTTTTGTTTTATCCAAATCGCTGACCACATCATTTCCCTTTTAGCAGGAACCATGCGATGTAGAATGTGGCAAATAGACCATGGAATTGCCCACTAGTAGTCATTGGATAGTATGCACATCCATAACAATCAGTAGGTACCCTCGGTACCACTCATGAAACCTTGACAATTCCTGACAGAAGTTTGTTTTGGCATCTTCATTCCAGCCCTCAGATTTTGCATTTGCACAGAGATCCCGCACCCGTTATATTCTTAGGGGATAGCGCATTGACTTGTGTGCTAGTCAATGAGTAAGCTTGGTACAAACAACAATCCAAGGGCACTGTTGATATACTTGAAGCAATCTTAACAAACCCTGACAGATCAAGTTTTTGGCATCTCCAACTGAAATCATGCATTCTGATGGGGATCCTGCACCCATTCTATTGAGCAATTTTGCCTTGACTTGCACAGCACTAGTCATTGAAGCAAAAAAACAATCCAAGAGACATCACCAATGCAACCCTGCTAGCAAACCCTGACAAAAACGATGAGTCTGCGTCTCCAAGTCTGACCACAGATTTTGCATTTAAGCAAGGATCCTGCACCCCTTACAGTTGGGGAATGTAACAAGCAACTGTAAGGGGTGATTCTTGGTTCCGCATGGTGAATGCCCATTGAGCAGCTGTCACTTCTGTCCTTGTCAATTCTGGCAAAATGCAGTACCAACTCTGGAAAAATGTCAGATGTCCCTATTTATACACCCAAGCAATCACATTCAATGCAAATTGTTCTGTGATAGAATCATTGTCATGCATCTGAGAAGACGCTCAGAGATTCTTGGTTCCGCATGGTGAATGCCCATTGAGCAGGGCACGGACACCAACATTAACAGATCAATTTTGTTCATAAATCCAAGTCTGCTCTCAGATCATGACCCCAATTTTGAATATCGTTGACGGAGCTTCAGGCATTGTGTCTCAGGTTTGCGATACCAGAGCTGATGCAAGTTTTTGCTTTTTTCAAAACTGAAAACCCTCATTGTAACCACCGATTGAAGGGTAATTGAACCTGACAGAACTATTTCCTTGTATCTCCAAGTCCGACCTCAGAATATGCATCATAGTTACACAGCTCACTTCCATTATATTCGAGGCCTATCTGTAAGGACCGTCCGACGTCCGACGTCTGCCTGACTGGCTGGTGACGATGCCTTCAAAAAACGTCACTGTTCTCGTGAAGCATTTTAAGACTTTTGGTCACTACGTGTAGGAGGTGGCGGTCTACAGTCTACAGGCCAATATCAGAGATCAGAGTATCAGCATCATTAATAACGAGTTGAGTTGAATTGCAACATCCGCTTCCATCAAATGGACGATCCTATTCTCTCAATGACACTGTCTTGCAACAGCGGAAGCAGCAGTGATGCTACAGAGCAGGATTCACCACAAAAATCAGAGGAAATGGCTGCCGAGGAGGAGGAGGCTTCAGATGCTAGCAGTCTTGTACTTGACGTACTGGGAGTTCCCACTGTCATAAAGCATTATCCAGTTCCCGCAATAAAGAAATCGCCATATTGGCGATTCTACCGTGTCTTGAAGGTTCCATTGACTCACCATGGAAAGAACAGGAATACCTCCTCTACTCATCTTTGCATCTTATGCTTGAAAAGTTTGATGGAGAAGGCCAATACCAGCCCGACAGCCTGGAAAACAGCAGCCTGTAGAGTCCAAACGTCAGCAAATGCTCACCATCATTTGATTAAAAAGCACCAAGATCATCCTGACATCAGCATTTTGATAGAGAAGAAGAAGAAAGTCTTCGACAATTCAGTTACCAACATATCAACACCGCAATCACAGCTGTCGGCATTGACGTCATCAACAGGTGGGCCGTCAGGTCGAGCGATACCAACAAACTGTTTTCAACAATTTACGGAGAAGTCGATTCAACTGACAATGGCCAGATGGCTCATTTACGAAAACAAGCCAGTAAATGTGATCTACTCTGACCTGTTTAAGTCTATGCTCACGGGAACACTTGGTAAGAGTTTTGTCCCTATGTCGCGAGACACCTTTGGAAAGTATTTGGATCGAGAATTTAGTCTTTTTGTTGATGCTGTGGTGAAACTTCTATTGCAAGCTATGGATGAACTTCACGGACTCCGTTTTCTTCAAGTTGTTCACGATATGTGGACGTCGGCAGGTAACAACAATATACTTGGATCATGCCTATCTTTCGTTACATCAGACTTCAATCGGCAGATTATTCCTGCCTTTCTCATTGTGAACAACACTAGCCACGGGGCACAATTCAATGCCGATGCTTTAAAGACTATCTACCAGAAACGCTTCAAGGTAAACCTCGAGAATTGTACCCGCTTCGTCACCAGTGACACCACTGCAGCTGCTCGATCTGTTAGTAACTTTATTGAGGGCTCGGAGCAAGTTGATTGTGAGATGCACATCCTGAATCTAATCCTATTGTACGGTATCGGATTGAGGGACAATGTGAAGACGCACAAGATTACCGGAGAGGACGGAATTGAAAGGAAGCTCCCACAAGTTGTGACCGGTGGAGGAGCATTCTCTAGTGGTTTGCAAGTCATCCAAGCACTTCGCAAAATCTGCAAGTACTTTGGAACTGCTCAGCGGCAAAGCCGCTTGAGCAACATTCAAAATCTTAATCATGGACCCTTGGGGACACCAATTATTGACGGCAAGACTCGGGTTGCAAGCTGCCATCGATTGTTACAAACAAGCATTCTACACTTTTGGACACTGCAAAAATACTACGAATCAGTCGCAAATTCAAGTGATGACTTCAAGGACATATGGGAAGCTGTTAGTTCCAGCGATTGGCTTTTGATCCAAGAGATGGAGTCAATCATGAAGGACTTGTCAAGGTATGCATTGGGCGGATCACAATCAGACAGCTCGCTCCCGTCCGAAATCCTCGTTTATCGAAAGGTTGCAATGAGCATCCTTCATCGACAAAGCTTTTGCTTACTGCCGTTGAAACGACATGACCAAGGGACAACATTGACTGACCTCGAACGTGCTCGAGTGAATGCAGGAAGGCGGGTGGACGTACGCGAGTTGAGCGTTAATGGACAAATCTGTCTTCAACGAATGAAACACCAGATTCAATCTCGATTTGTGGCCCTTGAAGAACCAAAGACATATGTCCCACTATACCTTGACCCTCGCACTGTTCCATATGTCAACCAGATCATTCCCGATACTCTCAAGGAGGGGACACTACAGTTGTTTACTGAAATGGTCACACATGTATTGAAAGTAATGAGTGCCCCACGTCAATCAACAGACCATGATTTGGGCAGCAGTTGTGGAAACGGGTTGCCTGGTACAGCATCAACAGAGGCAAGAGCTTCTGCTAATATCCACGAACAAGAAAGCGCAGGTGACAGTGGGTCTGAAGCTGACTTTGACATGGAGAATAACTTTGTCTTAATGCCCTCATCGGGCAATTTATCGATTGGGCCAGATGCTCACGGTGGTAAGAATCCTGGTGTGGTTGTTAAGTCTTGGATTGACCATTCCCACCAGAACATCGAGTGGGGCAAGTTCTTGAAAAGCAGCAGCAGCAGCAACAATGACAACCACATGAAATCATCTACAGGAAAGGAAGCACAAAAAGCATCGGCCTTCAACAATCTTTTGAGTAGGTTGCACAATTGTGATCCTATGATTTGGTTCAATCAAGTTGGAAGAACTGTGTTCCCAGAGATTTCTATCCTTGTTAGAGTCGAATTTGCAAAAGTGGATTCTTCAGCGATACAGGAGCGAATGTTTTCAGCCGCGGCTGCAGCAATGACAATCAAGCAAACGAAAATGTCAGAAGAAGTGCATGAAAAGAGGACTGTCTTGTTTGCAAACAAGGACTTCATGCGAAAGATAGGAAGGTTTTAAACATAGTCATAACTGACCTTGCAGCCCGCAGTTCCTTTGCCCGTCAAGGTCGTCACAAAACCAAACATTGAATTATTAATCCTTGGCATAATTTGAACATCTGCGGATGGACCATCGTGAGAGTCGTCGTGAGTCGTGACAACAAACTGGACAAGAAATAGGTATAGTTACGCACAACATCAACACGGTGCCATTATCCACTCCTTGAGTAAAGGCCACGAGACATCCGGATCAAATTCGCAATTGTTCGCCCTCGTCCAAATCTCGTCAAAAAGTGTTCCTCCAATCGCCCTCTTTAGTGAGCGCTTGCAATACAAAGCCTTCACCTCCAAAGAATCCGGACGTCGTGTTTTTACAACTCCATTTGTAGACCAATGGTATGCAACGCACACAGGAGAGCTCCCTTTTTGCAAACTAGTTTTCAGCCGTTTCTTCCACCGACAAATTGCAATATCTTGGAAGGAAAGTCCGTCCCCAACCCCGCTTGCCCGTACGTTCCAGGAGGACCATCGTACCGATGATAATTGATAAAAAACATTCTGTCCCGTCAACATTCTCTTGAAATCAGCAACTTGTGCCACCACCCGTTGTAGTTTCCTTGGCGATATCATCCGTCTTGAACATCATGGCACCCGACTTGGCTCTCAAGACTTGTCTGGGGTCAACAGTAATGGTAGTACTAATCTGACTTTCATTGCCATCAATCTCGGACGCCAGGTTGGAATTTTGGCATTCTCGGCGGACAACGTGAAATTGTAACGAATTTGGGGAACAAGGCTGTCGCTGTCGCGGATGAGCATGGTCAATGTTGTAGTGGGTCAGATGGGGGGATCGGAGCTGCACAGGGAACTAAACCATGCGCAATGTAGCATTTGATCACATGCAACAATCATCCGCAACTGGGTCTACTGACAATGAAAGATTTGCTTTATCAAGTGTATGCTTGTATGTTCATATGCGTTGTTTTCTACCAGGGTATGTAGAACACCAAGTAACGTGAATCTTGATTATGTATGCTTCTTTGATACGAACTGCGAACCCCAAGGTGTACGGTGGGTGGTTTACCGCTGGTACAGTAGAAGTAGTGGGTAACGGGCATGGTACTGTACAAGTACCAGACAATAGAGTACTACCGAGTACAATATGACATACTTAACATGTACAAGGTGGTACTTGTACAGCTGGTTTTTCGTTGAAGCGTCCGAACGTAGGTTGTGTACAATTCGTACCATGCACGCATATTATTTCCATATCCTTTATCAAGTTTTAGTAGCAGCTGTCTCCTGCGACCATAAAAATCCATCTCTGTCGACATGATGATCACACCTCGTCCTCCTCGTTTCTTGTCTTTGCTTCTTTGAGTGCACTGTTGACGAAGCCACGATCGAAGTCCAATGCACACCTGTGAGACTTGAACAATTTCATCAGGCGTTGGATTTCGGAGTACAGAAGTCCTTGATCTTCTGTTATACTTGTGGCGATGAAGTTGTGGGTACGACCTTGCTGCCTCATTCTCTGCTGACTCTCAAAAAAGATGATGGTAAGTACAAATATATGCGCGTGCTCTCGAAGCAAACTTTCCCATCCTTTCTTTGGTCAACTCCTTGATTGAACACGTTGAATCTCTCACAAGTTGTTTGAAATTCTCTCGTCCCCTCTTTTGAGATACAGGAACCCGTCGGTAGAAAGCCTTTGCGTGACCCCAGCAAAATTCAATGCCTTCCCCTGCTAATTCGGCATGGAACTTTGGTGTTAGAAGTACCGTGATGCCCAGCTGAGATCCAAGGTACTGAAGTGCCGTTTCCTCATCCTTGAAATCAGCACACTCTGCGATGAGATGGCGTAGGGAATACCGTAAGTCAATCTTCCCTGAAATTGTGTCTTTCTTTCCGTCGACAGTGTATTTATCTAACTCACTTGGATCAATCAGTCCTCTTTCCCACAGAACTTGTAGCATGCCTTTAGATTTTCCTTCCCATCCAGATAGGATTTTGTCGACTTCTTTGTGAGTTTCGATTGAATTGTTTCTTGCCAATTCCTGAAGTTCGGCTTTAGTGTACCCGCGTTTTTGTTGGAGCGTCACACCCTTTTCGTTGAGCTCTTCAAGAAGGGTCTTCTTTGTTTTTCAATTGGCTTGCTTCTTTTCCCCATTATTCGATCATGACGTTGTAAGTCACGTTGCTCTGGTGTCAAATACCATGGGCCACAGTCGTCAGTATTGAATACCATTGACTGTGTGTCTCCGATGCCCAGGGTTGGTGAGTGTGTGCCCAGATAACCCTCTTGTGACATTATGACTGTGTCTCTCATCTGCTGTTTTGATCCTCCAAAGTTCTTTTGCATGTTGATCGCACTGAGTGCACCATCACGTTTGCGAGCGTGTCCCTGAGAATGATCGAACAAAAATACAAAATCGAAGCTTGGATATAGGATTCGTAGGCAATCAACCACATCCTCAAGCTGAAGACTCATGTGGTATGAATTCCAATAACCCTGATTATTGATTCCGATGAACAAGTATTTTACGAAGGGGATTCCAACAAAATCGGCTTCCTCGTTGTTCCCAAGATTTCCATCGCAGCTGTTGTATCGAGGTAATTTCCACCGCCGAGCTGCTGTTTGCCTTGCCATATTCACTCTTTGTAACTCATCCTCTGTCATCTGCCTGCCAAAGCCGAATTCGCGTGACACGAACGCAGAAAGCATATACCCATCGCCCTCCGACTTGGGCAGAAGTGGCACTTGTCCTTTGGCCCAACCCATTGTTTGGAGGACAGTAGATACTGCGCGAAGACAGACTCATCTTGACCAATAATCATCAAGGGCCTGACTGATGATGACACTCGTATGCTTGTTTTTGCTTCAACATCTCGCGCTGCCTCTTCTCCCTTTTGATTCTTGATATGCAATTCTTCCAATAGTCAACGTGAAACTCAACCCGAGTCTCATCAGATATAATATCATAGTAATGATGTCCGAAATCTGTGTCTAAGGTCTTGATCGTAGCAGCTTCACTGAGTGGAAGCTGAATCCAACGCCGACAACGTGGCTCAAGCACGGTAAGGTAGTTCTTGCAGAATGCATTTCGATGTGCGACAACATCTTCACGTTCATGGCCATCGACGTAGAAGCTCTTCCTTCTCGTATCATACTTGAATCCGAGTAATCGCATCCAGCGCCATGCTGTTGTGAAGCTCATGTTTTTAAGTCTATGTGCGCGAAGGAATAGCGCAATATCATCCTCATCTTGATCGACATCGACAGGATTGCTAGTAGGATTAATGGCTGTAGTACTTGTACTCAATGTTGACGTTTCTGCAGTATCTTCGTCTACTACCGATTCACGTTTCCACAACGCAGCCAGCCTTGGGATTACAGACGAATGAACGAATTGATAGACTGCTTCAATTGAAAGATGTGACAAGTTCTCGACGCCAAATGCAACAATCTGCTCCTTTGCGCATGGAAACACTTCGAGAACTCGAGGAAGAGGTCGTTTCCACACTGAACAGACAAGTTTGGGTTTGGGAAGCATTCAAAATTACGGAACACAATGTTCCAATTTGCGATGGTTTTATAGAAGGTTGCTTGCGTCATACCAACAGTGTTCAATACCTTACAAGATTCAGTGCAACAGTCTTGCCACGTCCATTCATTCATTTTTGCAAGAGCCAATCGGTACGCATAACAAAGAAACGTCGCCCTTTGCCTGACAGCGCATATCTCAGCTTTGGTACACACGTTGTCGATATCTCTACCTTGCACAACATTCCTCCAATTATTTTCTTCCTCATGAACGCTTTGAAGCAGTACAATCCTTCTCTGAAGTGCTTCCATTGGAGTTTCAGAATCGAAATCAGTATCATTCCCATCCTCGCAATTCGTTGTCCCATGTTTCTTTGGTGGTTTGAACACTCGGTATGCCTCTGGGCTACATGGCCAGTAACTTGAGCTAGAAGCATCAGCAGCAATCATTACAGCGGCCGCACCAGTATCTCCTATCCTTGCTCGTTTGCTCGGTGATTGCTCAACAATGTCTCCGATCCTTCCTCCCGTTGTAGCCTCCGTGTTGACAGGTGTAGTTATCATTGTGTCGAGAGCGGGTCTTGATCTTGTGCTTGGAATGACTAGCACATTTGCGGCTGCTTCCATTACTTTTTCGTTCCATGCACTGTTAAGTGGACATGGGTACCGTATCTGCCTTGATTTCTCTGTGAAGTAGTAATAGAATGTGTTCTTGTATGTGACTCTGAACACTCCTGTTGTGTTTGATCCATCAAATCGGTGCATCAATTCTCCGAAAGAAGCCGACTTGGACATCCCTGTATTGAACCTTCTTACATCAATGACGCCAAGGGACGCATTGACATCAAATCTCCTAAAGCTTCAGCCCAAGTTGATGCAGGAAGCCAGCAATTTGACAATCTCGGACCATACGTGATGTCTGTTCGAAGTAGCATGACGGCATCAGTCAAAATAGCATATTTACCTTTGTCAACCATTGTATCTATAGATTTATCACCAACAGTAGGTTCACTGAGTTACATAGGAAGGTGACTGCAGGAGGTAAATCTATAGATTAGAATGGAAATGTTGCAAACGACGGCTTGAAAATCTCATTGTGGAAGCCTTGCTTCCAACACGACAAAGTCCCGCCCTCGTGACGTCATATTGGCAGTGAAATCGGTCTAGCGTAGAATTAATACTGGGACGTGCGCCCGGATTTTAGAACAGAAAACCAGCTGTACACTGTGCGATATGCACCCGAATATGCTATATTTTGGTAATATGCATAGTCGAGTCGTTCCCAAATATGCATATTTCGAAAATATGCATAGTCAAGCCTCGCCTAAAAATGCATATTTATGAAATATGCATAGTCACGCCTTGTCTAAATATGCATATTCACAAAATATGCATAGTCACGGAGTTCACAATAAATGCATATCCAAAATAGTCACGAATTTCAACGACGATCGACCTCTGAACTGGATATCACATCTCGACGGAGTTCCCCTGGTATTCTATATTATATATCATTTCATGAATGATATCAGATATCAGTTCTCATTGGTACCAGTTCCACATAACGGCTGATCTACTACAAGAATGCACAAGACCATAGTTACGTCCCTACTACTAGAGTAGAGGCGTTCGGAGTATCAAATTAGAGTGGATCACGGCTCATGAGACATCGTACGACAATTCTACTGAAATACGCAGTACATGTACAATGTACACCATTTCACCGTGAAGACTGAAGCATTTCGAGTTCGGATCCAATGCTGCCTAAAAAACCGGAAACAAGAGCAACAGTCTCCAGATCAGAGTACAAGTACTTGCACTGTACTTTCCCCAAAGGCGTCTTCCTGACTAATCCAGTTTCGTCTGAACTCGACTTTCACAATCTAATAACATTTAACAAAAGCCGCATTAACAAGAATGGTTTGTTGGGAGCACAGTTTGACAGGCACAAGTCTTTACTACGAGTCCAGCAAGGAAAGATCACATTCAATGCCCCCTTGCATCACATCATTTTGCCTCGCAGTTTTTGTATTGTAGAACAGAGATAAATCACACCGAATTCTCTCTTGATAATAACAGTAGCAACAACCGTCCATGTCGTTGCATTTCTTCATATTTCAGTCCATCCCGCATTATAACAACACCAACCAAGGTGGATTTAACGCTCCACATCCGTTTCGTCCTCGTACGACGAATAATTCACACTGCTTTCGTAATCATCCTCATCATCTTTCAAGAGCTGACGTTTTCTTGGTTCTCGGGATGGATTGCGGCGGAACTTGAGAAAGTCGCGTCCCGTCGACAAGGTGGCCGCCACATCCCACAAAAAGACTCCCAACCATTGGGCAAAGAACTTGTCATCGCCTCGGACGAGAAAGAATGTTTCGTAGGCAGATACGAGCATGAAGATCGTGCCCAGTGTGAACATGGTATTTGAAATATTGTCGAGTCCGGCTCCTGGAATACAACACCAACGACCATAGAGAGTAAAGATTGCGGTCAAGAAGAACAAATGGGCGGCTACAAGGTAAACCCACATGTACATTGGGGAGCCCCAATTCTGGAGGCTCAGATAGAAAGATGCCGCTTCGGCGAGGACTCCGAGAACGAAGACAAGCGAGTGGAAGATATTGTAGCAAGAGCGATCATTGTATCGTCCGTGAATCGCTGTGCGCGTGTAGCACATGTCAATACAAATTTCAAGCAACCCGTGCATCAGTAGAAAGCCAAATGCGACATAAGTCACGATCTCAACAATCAAATCCTTTCGGAGCGTAAGGAAGAAGCTGACAGTCCATGTTGTACTTCCGAGAAAAAACCAAATGGATGAAATGAGGTTGTGGAAAAGGAGGTGCCGTTCTGACATGGTGACAAAGACACAGCTCTGCTGCGTTATGTCTAGACGTGTCAAGCACTGCTATGACACTGGAGGACCTGACTACGATACTGCGCGATGCACTACTAGACGAACACGGAGTAGTAGTACTGGATTGCTCGATAAACTACTGTGCCAGTAGCATTCTCCTCACATCAAAGATCAAAGCTTGCAGAGTGAGCGAAGAAGTTCCGATCACTTCGGTCGATACTGAAAAAACTCCTTCTTGAGAATACTTAGACGTCCACGCCGAGCACTCTCGGTGCAAAGTATGCGTTGTGGATACCGAATGCTCGGAGTCGTCGTCTTTTCCTGGTACGAAAGCACTGCAACTGACTACTCGTACATATTTTGTGTGCATATATAGAATGGCATCCGGAACCAGAGTCGGCCGGCCTTGCAATGAGGGCGGGACTGCGCATTTTCCAATTCTGAAATATCACGTCACAGGCTCGCAAAAACTCAAAAACGGCCCATCTCAATTCGAATCGAAGGAGTCGGAAAGTGCGAGCAAATCCCTTGCGAGTATGTCGGGAAAAATAGCTAAATGTATCTATGCATGTATCCATTCACTTTGACAATTCAAAATTTAGCGACGATCGCTCCGCCCTCACAATGTTTCAACCATCGGAACAAACCTCTACAGTAGAGCGAGCGCACTAACGCCTAGCACACCCACCAATAATACAAACAATACATATTACGCCTGCGCTTTTAGTTGCCTATCATGGTGAAAAGTGACAAAGATGAACAGTCGGAAAGCAAGTTCATCTTCAGCATCGACGAAGAGCTAGGCGATAGCTATGAGGATGCGCCGTTGACTTGGAGGGGATCACCATCATCGACCTTTGCCGATTGCACTCTGGTGTTGACCAATACGGAACAAGATGACGAAAAGGCAACCTATCATGTTCACAGGGCAGTTCTGGGGGCCAGTGACCGCCGATGCCTCTATTTCATGAAAGCCAGTCAGAAGAACGTTGCCAACATTAACGTCAAACTCGATTACAAGGCTGCTCAAGATGTATTTCCTGTTCTGCTGGATTTTGTGTACTTCGGAGAGCTGAACATTCACACTGAAAATGCCGAGGCTTTGAGGTACATTGCCGATCTCTTTCAGTGCCGTCCACTTCGTCAGGCCGTGAATAAATTCATTGAATCTGACTTTAGCGTTGCCACATCGATCCACTACGTCAGCGAGACTGAGAGATTCAATGACAAACCTTTATTGAATGTGGCAGTTCGTGAATCGGCAAAACTCTTTGGATCTATTGATATTGATGCCTTTTCAGCACTAAAACCCGAACTCTTTGCTGCCATTGTCACCGACAAGCACTTTTCTTGTCGCGAGCCTGACCGGCTAAGCAAATCCATTATTCACTACTTTCAATCAAATCCTGAACACCTTACACCATCACGACTGGTGCAGCTAACGAGAGTGGTTCCCACTATTCGCCCACAAGAAGCACGTTTGTTCTTGGAGCTTGTGGAAAAACTTGATCCTCCCCTCGAAGGTGATAGCTCGTGGCTAGAGCTCACACCTCTCTGCATCCATTGCTCCAATGCCATCGCCCCCATGGTTTGGAGAGATGATGAGATCAAATCGCAAGATGATTTCTTTTTTAATGGAAAATGGGCCGGTGATGGCTCGAGTCGACTCTTCATCACCCGCCTTGTCGCATCTCTCGAATATGCCAAGGAACAATGTCAGATTCAAAAACTGGCAATCGAAGATATACAAGAAAATGCCGCCCATAGTCAGAATGAAGTCATGGAACTTACCAAAAAGTTGGCCGAACGGAAGGTGAGAAAGGTCATAACGGTCCAGACAGAGGGAGGTGATGATGCTCGCGATGATCCAGGGAGTGCCTCGCCGCGATATTCCGATGTGTGTCGAGATCTGGCCATGAATTTGAGTCACAAGCTGAACGAAAAGGAGCAGATCATACAAGAACTTGAAGGGAAGCTTCAGCAAAAAGAGTCGGAACTGGAACGTGTGAGTCAAATGATGGTCCATCTCAATGCACGTCTCAAGTTCTACGAGATCCTTCACAACGACGGTCAATCTCCAGCACGACATTCGACGCCAAGTAGTAAAAAATCTGCGGGGCCCACATCCTCATCATCGCCACCACCGAAATCACCATCCAGCACTCTGTCACCACCATCACCATCCAGTACTTTGTCTCCGCCTCGAAAGTCATCCCAATCATCATCCTTTACGGTACCATCGTCACCTGGAAGTACAACGAGCACACAACGAGTAACGATGAAGAATTCCCGACAACCTTCACGACCGGACACGGAATCGTTGAAGAGTCCTACGACTCCACGTTCGCACTATAGACCGACGGAGGAATGAGGGAAAATGTCACACGCAGCAGTTGTGGTGTAGTGCGAGGCATACTTGGGAGCGCTACTCAGCAACCCTCATCCTTTGAGAGGGAACATGGGACAACGTAGCAAAATCATTCTAAAAATGTCAATGCGAAGTTTGAGCAGTCTGCATTTGCTTTTCTAAGAATGTATCGATGAATGTAAGGCGAGTTTTTCCGACGTGCTGTCAAGGAGGAGGACCGCACGGCATCTGGCGAGTTGCAAATTTGCGATGCACATTGTCTAGTATGTTCAAACTTTATCATAAAATGTACGAACGGTATGGGGTACTTTTTCTCTTCTTTTCTTTCATCGTGGATAGTCCACACCCCTACTACTATTTTAATCCACCTTGACATTTTGGAAAATGGCACGAACAAAGTTGGAAGCTGCTGCATGTCCCAAGGTTCCGCACAAGATTCCCAGTGTGATGGAAATCAAACTCATGTAACCGAAATAAAAGCTGGTTTGCAAGAATCCGTTCATTTGTGTCTTGAATAGGAAATAATATATTCCATAGAGAAACACATAGCCAGATGTGGATGCACCTGACCAAAACGCAGTCCATTGCCACAGGTAATTCTCAGCGTTAAGGCAAAAGTAGACCACGATAATGGACGTCATACCAACCACAATAGTGAGGATTCCGTAGACGCCCAGCAAGAAGCCGTACACGTGGTAAAATTTGTAATTCCAGAGCGATGTCAATACGTAATAGAGCTCGATAAAGATTGAACCAAAGCACAGCAACCCTGCGAGCGGAATCAGACCACTTGGTTTGCCGTACCACGGAACCTCGTCAGGGATAGGTCTTGGAATGGCGTTGACACGGCATGGGAACTGTCCAGCACCAAGTTTAGCGTGTCGTCCCAGCAGGGTACCAAGGACACACAGTGGAACACTGACAAAGGTCCAGATCAAAAAGAGCTTGAGGATCACCATGAACGGAATCGTGTTGATGGTTCCGAAGAACAATGAAATAGCATTCAAAACCGTGAGTGTAACTGTGACAACGGTGGGAAGCATAATCACAGTCAATCCCATGGTTGCTTGCCACAGACTGGTGGGGCCACCAGCTCCGGCCTTCTTGGCCGTAGTTGGATAATACTGCTTAAAGAATTGGCCACTCATGTATCCGGCAACAATGCTGGAAAGCGAATAGCACACCAGAATAGCGTGCAAGACTTCACCACGCTCTTCGTGAACTTCGCCATGAAGCGGCCCGAGCACGGCAAAGATAATAACACCAAGGGTCAGAACGATGAGTTGCCAACCCGTTCCTAAAAGCGCCGAAAAGACCGGAAGGAAAGCAGGAGCTCGGAAGACATCACCATGGACCTGCTTCCAACCACTATCTTCTGCCCCCTGCAAAGGTTTTCCTTCGTCATCAACATCTCCACTGTCGCCATCCTCCAGATCATGCACCAATCCATAACGAGCGTAATCCTTCTTGAGTGTCCTGAGAAGGATCAAGGACACCAGTCCCATCAGAAACAGCACCATCATGAAGCTGTTAAAGACCGAAAACCAGTGAATGGGATGCTTGAAAAATTCGTGATCCAAGTAACGATCAAATCTGGAATGGAATTCTTCTTCTGTCTCCACAAATCTGACAGTCAACGTGAATGTAAATTTCGCCGATTCCTTGACTTCTTCCAAGGACTTGGGATCGCTGGTAAGATCGACCTTGACAATTTGATCTCCGTTGTAGCTGACAATGAGATTTCGTGACGTGTATACATAAGGTTTGAGATTGGAAGCGTCCTCGTCGGTCAATTCCGTGACGTGGTCCAGTCTCTGCAAATCATCCTTCTCCTTCTTTTCGACGGTCCCACCGCTGGCAGGCAACATTTCTCCCACCATCCCCCACACTGGCAAATCGTCCAAATACATTTGATAGAACCATCGATGCTGAATTGCCTTGGCGAATAGTTGATAATCCGTTGTTGTCAGCGACTTGGTGGTGCAGGATTCTGACTTGACAGGTCCCTTGGGTTCAAAGGTGACATCGTGGCCCGAGTGTCGCAATGCATGACCTCCCAAACGCTCTCCCAGAGAATGAATCTTGAGCTCGTTCCATTTGCCTCCATCCTTCGCTTCCGGATGGTGCTTCGTGTCGGGTGCACAGTACGGCAATGTATAGTACTCGTAGGCTTCCTGAGGGTTTGCATATGGACCAACCTAGTGTAGGGGGAAAAAACCATGAAGAGTGAGACGAGGTCGACATTGAAAACACTAGTCGTCCGGTGGAATGCAAGCTGCTGTCTGTATAACCAGTCAACAGAGACCAGCTACCAGCGACACTCTTTAGACATGCTCGATTTGTCAGAGACGCATTCATACTTGGTAAATCAAACATCGACCCTCACTGGTAGGATCTCCTACTGTACTACCAATGACTCGTGTAGGACCAGTACTGGGTCTACACCGGATCACGACAGGACACGGGAGTCACGCTGCTGAAAACGACGATGTCGACGTGCTTTACCTTGTTGACCCACAATTCTACATGTTCCCCTTGCTTGTAGCGATGACTTGCAATATCAGCAAAGCAAACAGATGTCGCCAGCAAGAACGAAAGGATTCTCATGGTCTCCAATGAAAGTCGCTAAGAGTCTGGAGACACGAAACAAGCTTCGATGATTTGAATGATGCGAATGTGAGGAATTGTGAGCGTGCACGTACAGTACATACTGTACGTGGTACTGTAAGGTACAGTCATCGATTACTCGCAGTACCAGTATCATACACGAAAGAACTCTACTGTTGGATAATACCTGGTACTGTTGCCAGAAGTCGTCCTACAGTACTACCATTACCGGTAGAAACCCCAAGCTGAAGTGCATCAATACATACTCGGAGTTGTACGAGTATGCATACAGTATAAATGGACCCGAATACGAGTACTTGGAATAATGAGTTTTCATCATCATCGCGCGCGATTTGGAGAGACGCGCAGTGAATGAGACGTGACGATTTGACGATACAAGCGTACATGCATACTACAATATATTTTTATCCATGTATCATTTGTAAGGAAATTTGTATGTGCATAAAATCTGGAATGCTGGTACTCGTGTGGCACAGTACTGTACAAGTATGATGCAGTACACTACGGTAAGGCACGCAGATTTACGTTCAAACCTGGTACTACAGTACTTGAGTAGTGTTTCGTGGAATCTCAGGTGACACGCAGACACCGCCGTCTCAACCAGTAATCGCACCGTTACTGGTACCGGTACCCTAGATTGTCAACGTGGCTGTACTGTACGTGTGCAAGTACAATACGTCCCTTCTTGTACCACAAAACTGCTGAACAAGTACTCGAGTACCTAATAGACAGTAGACTACGTTGATCGTAAAAGTCTGTTCGTACAGCGAGAAGTATGGCTGGTTTCATGGTTTTCATACATGTCGTACAACTGCTGTAGGCTTAGTATAAATTTTCTTGACCTCATGTTCTTGCTCGAGATCCAGCATCCTCGCGTATCCAAACAACACGATCCTCACCACACAAAAAAAAGATTTGCTGACCATGGTGGAATAACAACGATTTCATCAACTTCCCGTTCGAAACTGCCGACCCTTTTGCTGCACTAAGCTTTATCATCAACGTTAGGACAGTGTTTGGCTTGCAAGGGTCGGCAGTTGAACAAAAATGAAGACCCTACAGACGTATTACCAATGTTGGCTGGAAGTCGTCAAGCAAAAGCGGTATCAGGACAAATGGTTGACAGATGAGACGTATTTCCGAGCAATCAAGGCCCAGTTTCCGTCACTGGAGGCCCTAGGATTCGACAGAGGCATGATGAACAAAGCCATTTCATCCTATGGAGGTGAGACACTCGATGATTTTACTGAATCAAACAAAACAGGCCGATTCCGACGAGCAGCAAAAGGCGTTGATCCCTTCGATAATCCTAAGAGGAAGATTTGGGGATACTTCATTACCACACCAGGAGGACTAGTCCAACGCCCGCCAGATGGAAAGAAGAGTTTCTTGTCGTTGTTACAAGATGAAACGCTCAATGATCGGTACAGTGTTGCTCGCGGTTTGGCAGAAGTGATTGACCTTACAACAGAGATAGCCGAGCAATCTTGTGCCAAACGAAAAGCCGAAGCACAACTAGAGGCGCAGGATGAGACAAAGAAACCAAAGCACGGTCCAGCTTCGGCAAGGATTGTTGTCGAAACGTATTGGGATAGCCCCGAAGCCAAAAAACTCTTCCTCGGTAATGCAAGTGATGATCGCGATGTCGTTAAGGTTCTCGAGGAACGAATCGAGCGACTCCAGCAGGCCAATCGGTCGGTGGATGGATGGAAGGACATCATAGATAAGCATGATAAAGATCATCTCTGTTCTTCTTATGATGTTTTCATAATTAGACAGAGATGCTCGATACTCTGCTTAGCGTATATGTACGCCCTTGAAGAGATGAATTCGGCGCGATGGGTTGAAGACTGCTGTGCTCAGGCAATCTCTGATAGCAGTAAGGTAGGAATTGATGCCGCAGCAACAAATGAACGGACCGTGGCTGGATGGAACATTCTTTTGAGGGCCAATCGAGAGCATTTTCCATTACCAAATCCCCGAATTCACAAGCAAAAGAATCCTCTTCCCGATTTGCTCGAATACTTCCAGGAAGAGGTTACGTTACCATGGCTGGAGTATTGTATTGAAAACCTTGCCGATTTGACAGTAGAGTTGGCAAGGAACGAATTGAATTGCAATTTGATTCCAAAAGCAGCGACTAGAACGACCACAGCAGAAAGGAGTTTCACAGACAACAACGAGGAGACTAAGGACGACAGTTGCAACGAATCAGCTCAAGAAGACAACGACGACAGCAGCAGAGTACAGAAGAATCAAACAATTAGAGACTGTCTACTTCAGGTTTACCTCGAGTTTCCTATTTCATTAACAACTACTTGGCGCTGGCTCCGGCGATTTGGGTTCTCGTATGATGCAAGAAAGAAATCATTCTTTGTCGATGGACACGAACGACCCAATGTTGTTTTCAAACGAAACGAGTTCTGCACTTTGTACCTCACGAAGCTTGAGCCTCGTGCACATCGATGGATACAAGTGACGAAGCAAACTGTCGAGAGATGGAAAAGGGAAAATAAAGTGTCAGTGCATGACACCGAGGATACAATTACAGATCATCCGACTCAAACGAGGACATGGTTGAGTTCCATGTTGATGACCTTGACTTACTCCATGAATATGCTGAAGAATTGGGATTCGGTGCTTTTGGAGGAACTTGAGTGTCCGAAAACCACCCGATACCAAGCCTCTCATGATCTTTGGCCAAGATGAGAGTGTTTACAGTCAGTTCTTACTCGGGAATCGACAGTGGGTTGGGCCTGAAGGTCAACGCCCGCTCCTTCAAAGACTGATGGCTTAAGTCTCATGGTGTCGGCACTGCAATCACGAGAGACTGGATTTGGTGTGCAGATAAGTCGAGTCAATTGGAGGAGATCAATCACGTCCGTCGTGGTCAAACGTATGTTGACATCAATGCAGCAATGGCAATCCACGGTCAGACTTTGAAGAAGGACTTGAACGAATCGCCATTCGTTGTGTATTTTGAGCTTGGTGCCAACAATGAGGATATTGGACTTATAACCACATGGCGATTCAGCTTGAGGATTGCGTCGATTGCTTGAAGGTGATCTACCCTCAGTTCGACTTTGCCTTCCTCTTTGATCACTCGCAAGGGCATGCGAAGAAGTTGGCAAATGGCTTGGATGCATATTCGATGAACCGGGGATATGGAGGAGCACAACCAAAAATGCGTGAGTCGATTATAAAGGCGGAGGATGCTTATCTCGGAATGCATGCACGTACCCTTGATGTCGGCAGCACTCAATCCTTTGTCTTCAAACCGGGGATGTTGGGCCATTCTGGATGACAACTGAGGGCGAGCTCAACCGCCATGATCGTATCCTCCCACCTCTGCCTGGAAATCCAAGAACAAGAAACAAGACCATTGCCGAATTAAAAGCAGAGCTTGCACCACTCAACATCTTGAATGAACGACGCCAATATCGGCTCGTAGAATTGCAAGAGCTTGCGAGGACCAACAACATTGACCCAAAAACCATGAGAACACGAGAAAAGAAAGGTTGGGAAGGCCAGCCGAAAGGTCTTTTGCAAGTCCTTTGGGAGCGGGGGTGGATTGACGAAGGGCAACTCGAAAGATACACAATGGATCCGACAACAGATGACGATGGCGAAGTTCTTGAAGGAGCAGAGGAATGGAGCTTAAGGGTTTTAATGGCCAGCTGTCTTGACTTCGCCGAGGAGATGACAGCACTCCAACATGTTGGAAAAGAACTTGGCGTTTCAGTAATCATATCGCCGAAGTTTCATGCTGAGCTGGCTGGCGAAGGGATCGAATATAGCTGGGGTGTGACGAAAGGTCTATACCGACGTAAGCCTCTCAATTCTAAACGGAGCAAAGAGGCATTCAAGGGGTTAGTATTGGAATGCACAAGCAGAAACATACTTCAGACGACAACTGTTCGAAAGCTTTCGAGGCGAGCACGAGCTTACATTTGTGCATATTACTCACTTTACGAGAGTAAACACAATGGAGGAGACGACTTACCGACACTTACTTTACCTCTCATTGAACGCCTTGTTAAGGCATTCAAAACTCACCGGGCAGCTATTGACTTCGATGCCGGCTTTGTAAATGGATTTGTTCCTGATCTCAAGCAGGCAGGTGCTTTTCATATGAACAACTGAGGCATCAGACAACCTTTTGAGATGCGAGGTGGTTGCAGATTGTGTGATGTGCGTTTGCGAGAAAAAGATCTTTCATGTCATCTAAATTTTTTTATTACTGAGTCTACAGGACCCTACGATATGCAGGCCCAGGATGAAACCAGCCATACGCAGCACAGACGACACTTGCAACAACTTTACAAGTATAGTTCTACGCAGAAGTAGTATGCATTATGCGCATAGTCTTCTTTTTATGATACTTCCGGTATTCCTCCTAGATACTGAGATGATACAGTACTGGTAACAAACATAGACGCATATCAGTATGATGAATGTGGAATGTGGACAGACTAGCCCAGTGCGCTCTACGCTTCCGTTAGTTCAGTTGGTATCACTGTCCGTTCCGTACTATGCCACACAAACCACGTGCGCAAAGGTCGATTTACAATTTACTATGCATATGGCCATTTCTTGCGACCAAAGAGTCCCGTATTGATGTATGTTTAATATTTTAAAAAATAAACAGTTCTGAATAGTTGACAGGATTTGCATTCGGAAAGTTGAATCCTTCCAGTCCCGCAGAGCGTCGTCCGAATCAAGTGTACTCGGAGCACTATATACTATACTGTGGACTGTGGACTGTGGAGATAGGAATAGAGTGGATGCGCGCGCAAGAATAATTGGTCACTTCGCGACATTTCACAAGTGACCGATCGGCAGCAGTCAGTCAGCAGCGAGAGGCAGCACAATCCGCCGTGTTGGTCGATTGTCGATTGTTTCGTGCACTTACGCTTGTCTCGTCCCAACAATCATCATCATCCTGAATCATTACTACTAGCACTGCCCACAATCGTGACTACTAGTTGCGTTTTTCTACTACGATGAAGAAGAAAAACACCAAGACCAAGACGAATGTGTTTCACAAGTTCTTATCCGGAATCTGCAATCCGAGGAAAGTTGTGAACCATGTTGTCGTGGCGGAACCGAATGCGCACATGCACAATCATTATGATCATTCGTCTTCGTTTCAGCCGATGGAAACTGGAAGTAGTATTGATACTGCTACAATCCAAGACAACAATTCATCACCACCATCGCTTGCCGCGGAACATGATCGTCTCGGATCACCCTTGTTGTCATCAACATCATCACCATCATCGTTGCAATCGAAAGCTGTCATTCCTCTAGTTCGTCGTGTTTCCTTTCAAGATCAATCTTGTTTCAACACCAGCTACAGAAGTACCAGTGACAGGACTATGATGACAATGGCAATGATGAATGCCACGACAATGCATTCACAATATGATACAATCAAGATCACTACGAACGAGACAGCAAGTTCGCATGAAGTAAACAAGGCATCACGACGACTCACAATGACCAACGTTCTGGTCATGACAGTTTCGTTGCTACTTGTCCTGTTCATCGCAGCGGTCATTGCTACAACCACTACTACTACAACTACGACTACTACTGGTGGATTCTCGGCATTGTTCTTGTTCATGCCCACAAGAGTTGTTCCAGTGTTGCCATCACAAATCAGCAGCAGCACCATGACAACCACGGCGCCTTCCATCCAGCTTCCAACGACTCTGACAACTACCTCCACTGTACTCGACATTGCCAAGAACAACAACAGTACTAGTTTTGGTGTGGACGAACGTCTTGGTAAGCAACCACTACCATTGGACAGTATTCCTATTGAATCGGTCACACCGATTGTGAATGGTAATGATGCAACCATGGGAATGGAAACAGATGCTTCAAACGTAACTGTGGTCGAGACAAGATCATTGTATGATGATGATGATGATGATGATCATCATCATGATGGCATTGACGGTATTGAGCCTGCCGGAGAATCGGAGATGGCTTCCGAAACCGCAAAAACAGTACAGCCGCTTCATCACTATGACGAAGTCGTTGTCAACTTTGATGACATTGCTTCAATTTCAGAGCAAGACAAGGTGAATTTGATTGATGATGAAGAAGATGATGCTGATGTCAGTGAGGAAGGAAACGACATATTGACGTCCAAATGCATGTCTGAGCAAGGAGCGGAACAGGAGGTCGACGAGACCAGAGAGGAGGAGGAACAGGCAAGTTCGAGTTTGACGCTGGATACTAGTAAGGAAGATCAAGAAGGCGAGTCATTTACGAATCCAGCAAGTACGGAGCATATAGATGAGGATCTTGGTGCCGATGATGCGTTCAACAAAGACTGCGAGGTTGAGGAAGCAAGCGATGTTGTTACTGGCGAGTCGCATATTGTCCAAGAGAGTGAATCAAGGCATGAGGAACGAGTTTCAGATGATGAAATCAAGGAAGAGAGGGAGATTGAAGGTGAAAGTGTTATCATTTCTGATGAGTTGACTGCCGAGCAGCAAGTCGACGGGGGGCAAGCATCGGATAATGAAGGCGCAGACGCGACACTGGGCGAGATAGAAAGTGCCGCTGCGGCGGATCTCGAACTGGGAAAGAGGGGCAAAGCAAGAGTGGGAGAAAAACCCGACCTTCAAGATTGGATGCTGTATTCCAATGTATCCATGGCAGTCGCATTTTTGATAGCGATTGTGGCGTCTTGGGTCGAGAAGCGCAAGGCTCCGGCATGAGATTTGACCAGAGGCAGTGGTCGAAGGTAAAAGAGAAGGAGCGCAGAAGAAAGAAGCATGTGTCCGATTAAAGGAGTTCATTTAAAAGGAGTTTATTTAGTACTTTGCAAGTTCCGAAGAGTTGCATACTGTGTGAACCATTGTATCCCTGGCTTACCCTGACTAATGCGAGTGCATTATCCATTATGGCAGATGTTATAGCAAAGGATTCCTTCAACTATTCGCCTGTTCCCCAATTGAAGTTTTGCTGTGCTTAAACCCACTGATGTAGCTACCCGGATCCCACTGCGTCTTGCATGTTTCAAGGTTGCAGTCTGATACCAGTTGGACAGGAAATCGAAGCATACGGTACTGCTTCATGCAATCCTCCCAGGAACGACCTTCGGGATTGTAGGCCTTGACCACCTCACCCAAGTAGTCCACAAACAGTTCCTCGTACACCGTGTCCATGTATTCAGAATTCAGCAGATATTCCGCCAACTTGGTGGATTCCTCTGCAATCTTCTTCACCTTTTCAGGGTTCGCTTCGGCCCATTCGTACTGCTCTCGCAAGTTGCCAAGGTCTGTCCTGATGGGAATGTAGTGGACCCATGGTTCCATAAGGTCGTAGAACCAATCCAAGGTTGCAGTTTCGTGATGAAACAACACACCTGGCATGAGCAACTTTGTCAATGTGCCCTGCCATGTTGTACCACCGCCTGTTATGCATTAAGAAAGGTGTGCCAACGGATGAGCGGTGAATATACCAGAAATCCTGGGTCAGTGGTGTAAACTCCATTTCGACTTACCTCCTGCTAGATCGATTTGATACTTGTACTTTGACATTGCAACGCCGTCCATTGACTGGTGGTCCACAACTGGGATTCCAATCTTTTCGAACCGAGAATGCAAGTCTTCTTCAGCATCTCCAGTGAACAAGGCATTGATCCAACTCTCAGAACTGGTAACGTTGTGCGTCATGGTTTCGTTGAGAGTCAGTGCCACCGCTTTCCAACGAGGCGTGAGAAACCAGAAACGGTTCAACATTCTGGCAATGACATTCGTTGGGGTCGTGGTGGCTAACGCGTCGTCCGTGAATTCTTCCTTCATCCACTTTGTGTTCATGTAACCATACTCGTACATCCACCCCAACACACTAAAGTCTGAACCTCGCCATACAATTTGATTCCGCAGGTCTTCAAATTTGAGACTTTGGTCGACCTTTTGCCATTTGCACCGTGATTTGCGTTTCAATTTCCAATCGTAGAGACATCCGGTGTAAATTGGATTCGGAAAGGCCTTGGCTGTTGGCAGGACAGCATCATTGCGATAGGCAGTTGGAAAACTGACAATGGGTGGAAACATCTTGTTGATTGGACAGCGATCGGGGTGATTGGCGCATACTGTCTTTATGCAGTCGTAAACGGAGAACACCATCTGAAAGACGGGTTGATCTGGTTGGAAGCGCTCTGGATTGTTTGTTTTTAGGGCATGTACCAAGAGAGGAACGATTTTGACGTATCGATATGACAAACTCCAATGTCCAACTGTATATGCTTGGAATCTTTTTCCATTGAATACGAGTAGCATCAGCTCAGCATCCCTCACATTGAATATTAGGGACTGGATATCGCGCTGAGCATAAGGCGAGACTTGTTGTGTCTCGCTGATTGAATCGAGACTCAAGTTTCGTCTCAAATTCCATGTCTGTTGTGTTAAAAGCGATAAGGCCATCAACACCACAAATATCGAAATGATCAAGGTCATATTGACAGGCCGCTTGCCTTGCCTCTTCATGGTTATCCCTGCCATAAGATGGTGGAGATCGTTCACAATCAACGAGCCCACAGAACTAGTAGATTGGTGTCTATGATCTTCTCGTTGTAACAAATGTAGAACTTGACGAATACTAAGTCATGCTAGTTTTGCTGAAACTGTTTGTAGCAGGGACAAAATTGGCCGACTCGATGACCTGACTCCTGTCACCGCCTTGTATTCATAAGTTTTCGGGACTCAAATGACAGTCATCGGTTATGGCATAAAGAGATAATGCTCGGTGATAGGATATCAACGCTCCGGGACACTAATGACTAATGACCAGTGACCCAGAGGAATGTCGGCATTTACTTTTACCGCGCACCACCATGTCAAGTGACGACGTCAGAACTTCAGAACAACTAAAGCGACATCTGATGCACAGCACTCATTCCTTATATAACAGGCACAGCAATCATATATACATGAAAACAAATTATGAATTGTGGCAGTATCCATTATATGACGTTTCAGCGGATTCTGATTGGCGCAAGTGCTTTAAAAGGGAGCATTCACTTTGAGAGCACTAAAATCGTTCCAAAAACGAACGTTCACATAGTCATGATCGATCCTTCGCCACTCCGCCCTCCAACCAATGCGAGAAGGGCTCAATGCAAGTCATTTGATATTCGGAGTGCTATCATATTGTCATGTGCTTGCGCAGGCTTCGGAAGCATAGCGTTTTTTGGCCGAAGTACACAATCAAGTCGAGCAGGCACATTATTCGAAGATTCGATACAATTCCGTGATGTCCAGAGACGAAACCTGATGGACACGGCCTTAAATAGCCAGATTGGAATCGGAACATTGCCCGTTTACGATCAGAAAGGCATCCAGTCGCTGTCTTACAACTTGAGGATTTCCTGGCCACTTCTTCTTGTATTTGACGGCGAGCACTTCAAGGCCTACACTCTCGGTCACTGGAAGTTTTCCTTTCGATACGTCAAACTCGTTCCATTCATGGTACATGCCTTGCGCACAAACCATCCAGATCGCTTCCAACCAGGTCAACCCGTCTTTCAAATGGTGTTTAGTGTATCCGACTATTTGATGACCACGTGTGCCAACGACCCTGATCAGTGTCCCGCAAACAAGTTCTATCCCCCAATCGTTAGCTTTTCCTCTGTGTATCGTGATGATCGTATCATGCCTACCGCTAAATCGTTCCCAAATCCAGATTTCAGTGGCTGTCTATACGACTATAAGGTGATGGGCTCCCCGCAATGCAAATGGCCTCAAATCGACAAAAGCCTGCCATTCGAATCACTCATTAATCAAATTGTGTGGCGTGGGTCGGACTTCGACTTTCTAGGACTAATGGATGCTCATGAAGATATGAACGGCAACTGGATGAACCAAGAATTTTCGGAAGACGCATTGCCATCCATGTCCGATGCCGAGGTGATGGACAAAATCATGTCAAAATTTTCGGATCTCACCCCACGGTGGAAAGCAGTCGCCTTGACTCTCAACGAAGCCGTGTACGGAGGACCTGGTTCAAGTTCGTGGATCAATGTCCAATTCACTGGAGACTTCGGGAATGAACTTCATCAGAGATTTCACAACCGAGGTATGCTCGTTTCGGAGAAGCGGCCGATGAGCGCCAAGAGAATGTCAAAGTACAAATACCAAATCGACCTAGCTGGAGGTACGTACATTCGTTTTCATAGAATGTTGACGCTCGTAGCTTCTGCTCTTCTCACAACCTGATTTTTTCAAACGGAATCACCTACTTTGTGAATTACAGGTGGCGGTACTACGTGGCAGGGAACATTGACAAAGTTACGCATGCCAGGAGTGTTGTTTCATCATGAAACACCAACCAAAGACTGGTTTTATGACTTAATGGAACCATGGGTCCACTACATTCCCATCAATACAGACCTGAGCAACTTGCGAGAGCAGTACGACTGGGCCGAAGCGAACCCTGATAAGGTGAAGAAGATTGCAGAGGAATCCACCAAGCTGGCGGAATATCTGTTGAGTTCTGAATACATGGAAACTGTGTACGAGGAACTGTTTGTGGACTACTTGGGTGAGGTGGTCAAGGCCTACAATCCCGAAGGTCGTTCCTGGGAGGATTGCATGAAGCAGTACCGTTCGATTGATCTTCCTGTCGAGCAGGTCTCAGAATGCGATTATGAACGGTGCAATACACAATGGGATCAAGGTGCCTTCGTGGACTATTTCAAACACGCCTATCGGTAGATGTCATGTGGCCGAAGGCATGAAGACGCAGCCGGTCTTGGATCGTGTGGTGCTGTCTGCACTTCTTTGATCCTCCACTTCGTCCTGACAATAGGATCCGGATTCATTTTTTGGGATTTCCAGCATTGACCGTTTGTGTTGTTCTCGTTTTCCCTTCATTTCCCAACGGAAGGACCAGATTGTGACCTGTGACGGGCATGCTGTTGGAGGTAAAGTGGAGCGAGTGAACGGCCGCTGGACTTACGGGCAAGACGACGATGTTACCGACGTAATATAGAAGAGTACACTAGTCAAGGTGGCCGACATGGTAAGGAAAGGCGTGGACGAGGGTAGCGAACGAAATAGTAGAGCGACTAAGATTGTTGTTTCGAGTGATCATTCTCTCGAAACAACTACGAAATCGAAGTGAAGTTGCTCCTTCGTTCTCAATACATAGTGTCGCTCTTAGAACCGGACTACTACTGTAGCATTCACGTATCATACATCATACCAAGTTTAAGACTTCCGTACAGTGGGATACTACGGTAGACAGTATTAAGCATTTATGCGCCCTTGGTGCAAAATTGGATGTTTTCTTTTTATTGGGCACCGCGCACCGCCTCATCCTCTTTATCCCTGCCACCGGCCGGTACCCTGTACCTCTCTTGTACTTGCACACCGAAGTAGCTGTGGTGTTGCGGACCCTTTACCCCGTCGTCCTTTTCAAATGACTCACCCACACCTAGACCCTTTAGCAGAGGAATAACCTTTACCTGGCTAGAAGGTAACTGTGTTGGACAATACGCGGCAGCTCTGCTTCTGATCTCACTACTTCAACGCTCCTGGGGTAAACGACATCAATGCACATTCCGATGGGTTACGGACAGCAAATCGGCGATACGCAACGTCCAGAATCACACGCAACAACGGCAGATCAAGGAACGACAGCCATCCAACCCTGATTATATGAGCATCATAAAGCACGAAAGCAAATTCATTCGACGAAAGATCTCGCACGTCTGGGTCAAAGGACACCAACTTGATACATCTCAAATATCAAGCGGCACACATAAGAAAGATGTGTCACGTAATTCGCACGTGGACCACCTCGCCACATGGTATCGCGAGCACTCACACAAACGACAGTCCATCGAGAAAACTGATCATACTCCCGAAGCAAAGATCAGATGGTATCCGTTGATGTGGAAGCGCAAGCAGGATGCTTGCTTGTTGTTGTTTGAAATGGTGTGTGTGAAATGGATTATGGCTGGATGATAATGGATGAATGTGCGATTGTGCAAAGTTGAGGCGCAGTTACTTCTACGTAAGTGTATACCGCCAGTAGCGTTAGTACTAATTGCGCGCGCAAATTCTTTTTCAAGGGAACTTTGACACACCATGGATAGCACACAATGTGACAAGAGCATCACACCAAGGTGAATTATGACCACTGTTAAAGTTGATGGACAGGGTCAGAATGAAAAGGTTTGTAACCAACAATGCCATCATCAGAAAATAAATGATGGAGAACGGCTCCATGAAAAAGTAGTGACCATGGTTGATTTATGTTTGATCTACACGACGGGGTACCATATCTTCAGTGGAACCTTGGCGTGGCGGGCGCGGAAATTGAGAAATGGGTGTTATAATCAAAAAATAGACTACATAGCAAACATGGCCAAAACATGTGTACTTTATTGAAATAGTGAAATCATTATGTACTACTCCGAGTATATTGCAATAGTGTACAAAACTAGATAGAGGGTCATTGTACTTTATAATCTTTAAACTTATTTATGGACTAAATTGCAAATTCCCCTACAAACTAACTGGGTTGAGTCGATGCGACCTGACTCCTGTCACTTCCAAATGTTGCGTCATAGTTTTCAACAGATAGTCATCGGACATTAGTCATGGGTCATGGCTACTCGAAATGTTCGTTTGGACACAAATGACTAATGTCCAATGACCCTTGGGCATATCTACAGTACATATCTACGACGGTGACCACGCAACTCCACGTCAAGTGACTATACTCCGGAATCAGTCACCTTCAGGTTTTATGTTTTGATGGTTTCTACAGGCGCCTTATACGGATAACTACGAGGAATCATTGATATACGCGTTGAAAACAATGATGTCCTTGTGTGAACACTGATTCGTTCCTTCAGTGATATGGGGCCGAGGAAGCTGAACACTGTTATCGTTCCCAAACGAATGTTCACAACGATGATCGAATCTTCACCACTCCCGAGCAAGACTCGGCACAAGTCGTTTGATGTCCTGAGAGTTGTCATAGTATCATTTGCATTCGCGGGCTTGGGAAGCATCGCGTTTTTCGTGCGAGGTAAACATTCAAGTCAAGCCGGAACTGGAACTCTACTCCAGATATTATCACTCAATGTTCAGAATCGCAACCTGATGGAGACAGCCGTGAATAGCCAGGTCGCTGTTGGAACATTGCCCATTTACGATCAGAGAGGCATCCAGTCGGTGGCGTACCACTTGAAGATGTCCTCGCCACTCCTTTTTGTTTTTGACGGCAAGCGCTTCAAGGCCTACACCCTTGGCCATAGGAAATTGTCCTTTCGATACGTCATACTCGTTCCATTCTTGGTGCATGCCTTGAAAATAAACTATCCGGAGCGCTTCCGGTCGGGTCAACCTGTCTTTCAAATGGTGTTTTGCGAATCCGACTATTTGACGACCATGTGTGTCAATCACCCTGATCGCTGTCCAGGAAATAAGTTCTACCCACCGATCGTCAGCTTTTCCTCTGTCTATCGTAATGATCGTATCATGCCGACCGCCAAATCGTTTCCAAATCCATATTTTAGTGGCTGTCTGTACGAATACAAGGTGATGGGCTCCCCGCAATGCAAATGGCCTGAAGTTGACAAAAGCCTGCACTTTGATTCTCTCATCAATCAACTTGTGTGGCGTGGGTCGGACTTCAACTTTTTGGGAGTCATGGATGCTCATCGAAATATGAATGGCAGGTGGATGCAAATAGAATTCTCGGAAGCGTTGTCAACCATGTCCGATGCGGAGCTGATTGCCAAACTCATGTCACGATTTTCGAATCTCACCCCTCGCTGGAAGGCGGTTGCCTTGACTCTCAACGAAACTCTGCACGGCCTTCCTGGTTCAAGTTCATGGATCAATGTTCGGTTCACTGGAGACGCCTTGAAAGAACTGCATCAGAGATTTCTCGATCGAGGTGTGGTCGTTTCGGAGGAATTTCCGATGAGCCCCATGGCGATGTCAAAGTACAAATACCAAATCGACCTTGGTGGAGGTATGTGCATGGATATTCAAAACATGTTGGCGCGCGCAGCTTTTCTTGTTCTTACACGCATACGTTCGTTTTCAATGACAATCAACCACTTTTGTCAACTACAGGTGGCGGTACTACGTGGCAGGGCACAATCACAAAATTACTCATGCCGGGCGTTTTGTTTCATCACGAAACACCAACCAAAGACTGGTTTTATGACCTTATGGAACCATGGGTCCACTACATTCCCATCAATACAGACTTGAGCAACTTGCGAGAGCAGTACGACTGGGCCGAAGCGAACCCTGATAAGGTGAAGAAGATTGCAGAGGAATCCACCAAGTTAGCGGAATATCTGCTGAGTTCCAAATACATGGACACGGTGTACAAGGAATTGTTCGTGGACTACTTGGGTGAGGTGGTCAAGGCCTATCTACCTGAAGGTCGCTCTTGGGAGGATTGCCTGGCACAGTATCGTTCGATCAACCTGCCTGTCGAGCAGGTCTCAGAATGCGATCATGTAAGGTGCAATACAGAATGGCAACGAGGTACCTTCGAGAACTATTTCAAGCATACCTACCGGTAGAGGTCATGCCGAAGGCATGCACCATTGGATGATGCTGCATGTTCTTTATCGTTCCCAGTGTCCTGACATCAGGAATCGAATTCATTTTTGGTATATCTAGCATTATTCGTACTACTACTGGTAATTCTTCTTGTGACGGGCATGCTTAGAAAGTTTCTTCAATTGTTTATAAGGGCGTTGTTGCACTTTCCCCAGAGTGACATGGAAAACCAGTCCTCGGTTGGCTTCTCGCGATGAAATAGAACGCCAGATAGGCGTATGTTCGTGAGAGCTCCACGTCGTGTTTTGGCGCCGTCGCCTACCATTTTGGACGTGATGTTGGGCGGTGAATCAAATGCATCGCCAGACTTCTGCTTCAGGATCAGTATACATGCGGTTACGACGCTAAGCTTTGGAATTTAGACACCAAGCTGAACGATTGGAACTTGGATAGTGCTCCTAGGCGTACTACAGAATGTTTAATTTACCACAGCGGATTTGAACCCGGTGGGTGTCTCAAGGTAGCACCGACCAAAAGCTGGAGAAATAATGAGTGTTCACATTTCTCATCGATAGTGTGGCTTTGTCATGCCACATCCTTCACTGTCGTAAGCTGGTAGCTCTCGACGGCGGCGTGGTCTGTGCTTGATCTCGCTTTCCTGTCAGCATTCCGAAACACATTGATATGAATGCCATCGAAGGGGGGAGAAATAGTGATTGTTCACATTTTCTCAATCATAAGCGCGGACTTGTCATGCCACATCCTTCATTGTCGTGTGCTGGTAGCTCTCGACGGCGGCTTGGTCCGTTCCCCATCCAGAAACACAGCTATCTTGTCCACATTCTGAAACAAGCTTCAAATGAATCCCACCTTCATGGTACATTGCAAGACAGTCTTGCCATGACATGTCGCTGGGTTGATATGCCTCCACAACTTTTCCAAGGTACACAACAAACAGTCGTTGGTACACGTGATTCAAGTACTCGGGACTCAACAAGTAGTCCCCCAACTCGGTGGAACGTTCCGCAATCTCCCTCACTTGCGCTGGATGATTTTTGGCCCATTGATACCTTGCTCGTAAGTCACCAAGATCAGTCTGGACTGGAATGTAGTGGACCCACGGTCGCATGAGATCATAAAACCAATCCTTGGTTGGCGTTTCGTGATGAAATAGAACTCCAGGCATGCGTAACTTTGTGAGAGTTCCTTGCCATGTCGTACCGCCACCTGAAAAAGTCCGGACGAGATGGATGGGTGTGTGAGTCAAGATTATGGTTTTGGGGCGAGTATTGTGCTGAAAAAGACGGGCGTCCACGTACCTCCTGCCAGGTCGATCTGATACCTGTATCGTGACATTTCTACAGAACTCATGGGTTCCTTGTCCGTCACTGGAGTCCCTCGCTCGGCAAAGAGAGCATGAAGCTCCTGTTCACTCGTTCCTGTGAACAAAACATTGATCCAGTGATGGGATTCTGGCTCGACAATGGTTGATTTCAAGGTCAATGCGACAGCCTTCCATCTCGGTGATAGATCGCTGTAGTGGTGAAAGAGTCGTGAGACCACGTCGTTGTCAGTCATATTGGCCAGTGCCTCACGCGTAAACACCTTTTCTAACCACTCCACGTCCATTTTTCCATATTCATCGAACGAAGGCAAGAAGAATCGATGGTCCGATCCTCGCCACACTAATTGATCCTCAAGGTCTTCCCAGCCAAGACTCTTATTTACCGATGGCCATGTACATCCAGCTTTGTTTTGTATCTTCCATTCGTACATACACCCACTAAAATCAGGATTCGGGAACGATTTGGCAGTAGGCAAAATGGATTTGTCCCGATAGACGGAGGAAAAGCTTATAATGGGTGGGAGGAATTTGTTGATTGGACAGTCGGCGAATTCGTTGGCACATTCGGTCAGAAGAAAATCAGACACTGTGAATACCATTTGAAACACAGGTTGGCCTGGTTGGAATCGCTCTGGATTGTTTGTCTGTAATGCATGTACCAATAGTGGGACAAGTTTGGTGTATCGACGCCCCACTTGCTCGTGTCCGAGCGTGTATGCCTCGAATCGTGACCCGTTAAACACCAAAAGCATCGGATAAATGTCCTTCATATTGTATCGTAGTGATTGGATATCAATTTGATTGTAAGGACGTATAACTTCCTCCTCCTCTATTTCGTTGTCCGAACGTGTAAGGTTTCTTGTCGGTGACTTGTCTTTTCTGCCATGTTGTTGTGACTGACTTGTCGATGACATGAACTCCTGGAAAGTCGATGAACACATGAATGCGGCATGCAAAAAGACGAAGAACAGAACTTCCAGCGCTTGCTTTACTCTTTTATTGTTCATTGTCGTCGTGTAGAGCTGTTGCGCCTTTTTGTTTGACGTTTAAGGTCGAATGAATGGGTGCGCAAAAAGTGCCTCTGAACATTTGTCGAGTTCCGTATCACAGTGTCTGATGGGCAAGGGGCAAGGGGTGAAGATATGTATGTGGTGGATGAGTTTTAATCTTGGGCATTCTCACAGCAAATGACATCTGTTGAATGACCATGGGTCTAGTAGACTACACTGAATTCACATATGCCAGCAAAATGACGAGACTTGTTGAGGACATATGATACAGCCGCTGTGCCTGCCAGAAGTGCCGCTGAAAAAGCCCGCAAGCGTGTCATCGCAGTCATCCGAGGTCAGTACTTCAGTGGAAGTACTGCGTACTGAAGTACGGTCGCATTGTACAATTCCTATGCACACGTGCTCAAGTGATGCGTTGTCGTCACGAGACGCAAGCGACAAAACCTTATCTTCTTTTGTCCTGTCATGATTCTTGACTACTACCAGATAGTAGACGATAGTATACCATTTTGAGCGGTTTTTGAGGCGTTGTTCTACCATTTTGGTAGAAATTTCTTGACTACTCGATGACTACCATGTACCAGGTACCTGTAGATTGTACAGGTAGGAAATTGAAAAGTATACCATTGAAGACACCCGATGGTATACTTTTTGATTACTACCTGCTACAGTACCTGCTGGACTTCAAATTGGAGCGCTTCTTGTGTCATAGTCAGTACTACTAGTAGTAGTACTGTTGTAGTTTTGTAGTCCAGGATGTACACTACTGTGGGCTACTGAGTTTTAGCAAGTGCAGTAGTAGTAGGAATCTGGAACGGAGTACGTCTTTTGTTCTTTATTTTGTTCTTTACAATCAGCCATGGCTGGAGGACGCCGTCATGCAGCATTTCATGCTGAAGCACCAGCAGGAAACGAGCAGGATATTGTTGGAGGTGACATTGGGTTGCAGAATCTGCATAGAGTTCAGATTCAGAAACAGAAGGAAATAGGCGAAAATTGAAAACAATTCATGAGCATCGTAACAGACTTGAGTCATAATAAATTGGCTGAAGCAGGAATATCCAGAGTATGCTGAAGCTGGTGGAGTTGTTCAAATCTCTCAAGAGATGTTAGACAACCCAAATTTTGCCAACATAACAACACAGAGGATTTGGCGTACGCAGGTATCAATGTCGCGCTAATCAAAGCCTTCCTTGGGTCTGTAAAGCGAAAGGCAAATGGAAAGATATGCTCATATGAGCATATTCGCAAATTCCATGATGCTATCCTATTTGGGGCAGAACAGGCCGAAGAGATTCTGCCAAGGCTTTACCATCAATCAATTCACTCATTTATTGACTCATTCAAAAAAGAGTCCGTGAAGGCAAAGCGTGAAGGAAATGTTGATGAGATCAATGCTGACCCAATTCCATTTGATTTATACCGTCATATTTGTCAATGGTCACTGGAAATTGGAAATACATTCCTTTGGGTTTTCACAGTTTTACAATGGAATTGTATGGCCCGTAGCGCATCGATAGATGCCCTAGGACTTCACAATTTGTCAAATGGAGCCGATTCCTTCAAAATTACGTATGATGACTCAAAAACCGACGGGAGCGGTGAACGTGTTAGTCCGAAAAACTTGTATGCCAATCCGTTTGATCCTTCTATTTGTCCTGCAACAGCGCTCGGAATATGGCTGATGGGTCAGAATGAAAAGTTCAGAACACAAAATCGCGACAGCCTCTTCCTTGAAAATGGTTCTTCCAAAAGTGCTTCTCATCGGTACTGTACTCAATTGGTTGAACTCATCAAAGATCATCGTGATGCCGTTATTCAATATTGTCGCCCTGAGAGAGCAAAGAGTCATGGCATTCGTAAAGGAGCCGCAACTCATTCAACAAGTGGATCCACAGTCCCTCCACCGCTTCCATCCGTAGCACGACGGGGCGAGTGGAGCCAAGGAACAGTATTTGATGTTTATTTCCTTTTTGCGGAACCCGGTGATCAATATCTTGGGCGATGTCTTGCTGGCTTGTCCCCAACATCTGAGAAGTTTGCGGTCCTTCCCCCACATTTCACACATGGTGTTGCACACGATGCTGTCTATGATGGAATGCAGTTATGTTTTGGGAACATCATCACATTGTTCTCTGATGCAAGTGGCGGAGGTCTTGTCGGGGTGCTTTACTTCCTTCTTGCATCCGTTGTATTTCATATGGATTCATTCGTGAAGCCAATGATTGAGTCAAATCCACGTCATCCATTTGGCACTATCCCTTTGCTACTGTACCCTGACCTAATGAATCAACTGAAGCTTATTGTGACAACTGATGAATCAGAGACGTTGTCACACGCATCAGGTGTACCACCACATATAGATCATGCAAAGAAGCTCAATAGGGTTGTCGGCAAGCTTGCAACATTGACGGAAACAATGCTTGAGCAGACCTCAGAAATAAAATTGTCAGTCTTACAAGCTATTGAGGATCGAGATGTTCGTGCTGGTGTTCTAACAATTGACTTTCTACAGAATCAGCTTCAAGAGCATCACCGAGAATTCAAGGAAATGATGAAAGAACAAACGGACTTGATGATTGGAATGATGGTGGAAACGGTGGCGGTCAGGATGCTCGTCCACTATTGCAACCCCTCCTGCACAAGACCGTGATGGCGGGGTCAGGTATCAATTTATTGTTATAATTCACGTTATTGGTTTGTCCCAAAGGGTTGGGACTTTCCTGAAAGGACTTTCAGAAGAGCCGGCTGGAGTCTATGGTTGCTTGGCCAGCCTGGGGTTGTTAGACCATTTCGGTTGCTTGAGGGACGGTCCCTATCTCCGGACAAAAAAATTAGAGATCGCTTGAAGTTAGAATGGCGCCCAATTTTTCAGATGATGGAGAAAGCTCCTGGAATGATTATTCCAAGAGCAGCAGTTGAAATCAGCGCTGAATTTGTGGATCAAACATTTGCATTGGGGACTCAGTATCTCCAAACACGAGTGGGGTATGTTTGGGAGAAGTCGACACGATGTGAATTTCTCACTGTTGGTTCTTGGTCAAAACATGTTCAGCGGAGTAGTATAGAAAAGAATGGAAATGATATTGATCGAGGCAATCTACCACCACTTGGACCTTTGAATAGACCCCACAATATCAGGCGACAACGCAGGCAACGACTGTCAAACCAAGACCGTGAGGAGCGAAGGAATCAACGTCGTCGCCTTGGTGAGTATCGTGCCCATCACAATGATAACTAGCAATGCTCTAGTACTACTCTACTAGCAATTGGTTGAATGCATTTGTACAAGTTATAGATATCTAGTATTCCTTCAAATTAGATTGTTGCGATGGCAAATACATGATGAAGATAGAAGTAGTACTATCTCCAAAAAATATTCAGGCATTCAACGATGTCCTCGCGAAGTACTGCACATGCCGCTCGTGAAAAAAGCATTTGCTCCAAACAATACTGTCAAAGTTTATCAGTCATGAGCATGCAGCATGCCGTGACCAAGTTGTGTTCTGCTTTATGGATGCCATTTCAAAAGAACCGTCTCCCAAGAAAAAGAAGTGTCACAACAAGGCATGCGCTTGCTCCTTCACTTTTCAATACCTGTTCGTCTCTCACAGAGACACTTGTTCCTTTGAATAATGCCACTTAGTATCGCCCAACAGCAGCTCTCATTTTGTACATGCTGTATCTTTCATACCTAACGGCTCGTGCTCGTATCTTTCATACGCCATCATCTTCAACTCAAATATGGTTGCAACACCCAACTCGTATCGTCCATCAAAGTGTCCCTGACATAGTCAAAGAATAAGGACACAAGATGAATGGCCGCTCAAGGAAATTGCCAACAAATAAGGCCAGCATGTAATGCAAAACTTACATGAACTGCATTTCTTCGCTTCAATTTTCTTGACCGACGAGGACAATCCGCTGGGAAAACGGAACTTGGAAACGTCAAATTCCGGCAACAAAACACAACCCGGCCGATTCATCTAGTGATCAATCAACTGTGCCCATCCTGATTTGCTGACGTTTAGGTGCAAAATGCACATCTGCTGATGTCTGACGATGTGATGAATAATGTACAATGTAGACTGTGAGGTGTGATCTGCTCCTCTCGGAGTGCAGTTCCAGATTGCGAAGCTTACACTGTGGAGTGTCTTACTTGTTACTGTATGACTGGCAACTGGCATCAATTTTTACTGTACCTGTTGCAAGTTCTACCACTCCGATGACCGAATGGTATACTTTTCTCTCGCACTTACAGATAGTAGACGATAGTATACCATTTTGAGCGGTTTTTGAGGCGTTGTTCTACCATTTTGGTAGAAATTTCTTGACTACTCGATGACTACCATGTACCAGGTACCTGTAGATTGTACAGGTAGGAAATTGAAAAGTATACCATTCTTGAAGACACCCGATGGTATACTTTTTGATTACTACCTGCTACAGTACCTGCTGGACTTCAAATTGGAGCGCTTCTTGTGTCATAGTCAGTACTACTAGTAGTAGTACTGTTGTAGTTTTGTAGTCCAGGATGTACACTACTGTGGGCTACTGAGTTTTAGCAAGTGCAGTAGTAGTAGGAATCTGGAACGGAGTACGTCTTTTGTTCTTTATTTTGTTCTTTACAATCAGCCATGGCTGGAGGACGCCGTCATGCAGCATTTCATGCTGAAGCACCAGCAGGAAACGAGCAGGATATTGTTGGAGGTGACATTGGGTTGCAGAATCTGCATAGAGTTCAGATTCAAGAAACAGAAGGAAATAGGCGAAAATTGAAAACAATTCATGAGCATCGCAACAGACTTCGAGTCATAATAAATTGGCTGAAGCAGGAATATCCAGAGTATGCTGAAGCTGGTGGAGTTGTTCAAATCTCTCAAGAGATGTTAGACAACCCAAATTTTTGCCAACATAACAACACAGAGGATTTGGCGTACGCAGGTATCAATGTCGCGCTAATCAAAGCCTTCCTTGGGTCTGTAAAACGAAAGGCAAATGGAAAGATATGCTCATATGAGCATATTCGCAAATTCCATGATGCTATCCTATTTGGGGCAGAACAGGCCGAAGAGATTCTGCCAAGGCTTTACCATCAATCAATTCACTCATTTATTGACTCATTCAAAAAAGAGTCCGTGAAGGCAAAGCGTGAAGGAAATGTTGATGAGATCAATGCTGACCCAATTCCATTTGATTTATACCGTCATATTTGTCAATGGTCACTGGAAATTGGAAATACATTCCTTTGGGTTTTCACAGTTTTACAATGGAATTGTATGGCCCGTAGCGCATCGATAGATGCCCTAGGACTTCACAATTTGTCAAATGGAGCCGATTCCTTCAAAATTACGTATGATGACTCAAAAACCGACGGGAGCGGTGAACGTGTTAGTCCGAAAAACTTGTATGCCAATCCGTTTGATCCTTCTATTTGTCCTGCAACAGCGCTCGGAATATGGCTGATGGGTCAGAATGAAAAGTTCAGAACACAAAATCGCGACAGCCTCTTCCTTGAAAATGGTTCTTCCAAAAGTGCTTCTCATCGGTACTGTACTCAATTGGTTGAACTCATCAAAGATCATCGTGATGCCGTTATTCAATATTGTCGCCCTGAGAGAGCAAAGAGTCATGGCATTCGTAAAGGAGCCGCAACTCATTCAACAAGTGGATCCACAGTCCCTCCACCGCTTCCATCCGTAGCACGACGGGCGAGTGGAGCCAAGGAACAGTATTTGATGTTTATTTCCTTTTTGCGGAACCCGGTGATCAATATCTTGGGCGATGTCTTGCTGGCTTGTCCCCAACATCTGAGAAGTTTGCGGTCCTTCCCACATTTCACACATGGTGTTGCACGATGCTGTCTATGATGGAATGCAGTTATGTTTTGGGAACATCATCACATTGTTCTCTGATGCAAGTGGCGGAGGTCTTGTCGGGGTGCTTTACTTCCTTCTTGCATCCGTTGTATTTCATATGGATTCATTCGTGAAGCCAATGATTGAGTCAAATCCACGTCATCCATTTGGCACTATCCCTTTGCTACTGTACCCTGACCTAATGAATCAACTGAAGCTTATTGTGACAACTGATGAATCAGAGACGTTGTCACACGCATCAGGTGTACCACCACATATAGATCATGCAAAGAAGCTCAATAGGGTTGTCGGCAAGCTTGCAACATTGACGGAAACAATGCTTGAGCAGACCTCAGAAATAAAATTGTCAGTCTTACAAGCTATTGAGGATCGAGATGTTCGTGCTGGTGTTCTAACAATTGACTTTCTACAGAATCAGCTTCAAGAGCATCACCGAGAATTCAAGGAAATGATGAAAGAACAAACGGACTTGATGATTGGAATGATGGCGGGAAACGGTGGCGGTCAGGATGCTCGTCCACTATTGCAACCCCCTCCTGCACAAGACCGTGATGGCGGGGTCAGGTATCCAATTTATTGTTATAATTCACGTTATTGGTTTGTCCCAAAGGGTTGGGACTTTCCTGAAAGGACTTTCAGAAGAGCCGGCTGGAGTCTATGGTTGCTTGGCCAGCCTGGGGTTGTTAGACCATTTCGGTTGCTTGAGGGACGGTCCCTATCTCCGGACAAAAAAATTAGAGATCGCTTGAAGTTAGAATGGCGCCCAATTTTTCAGATGATGGAGAAAGCTCCTGGAATGATTATTCCAAGAGCAGCAGTTGAAATCAGCGCTGAATTTGTGGATCAAACATTTGCATTGGGGACTCAGTATCTCCAAACACGAGTGGGGTATGTTTGGGAGAAGTCGACACGATGTGAATTTCTCACTGTTGGTTCTTGGTCAAAACATGTTCAGCGGAGTAGTATAGAAAAGAATGGAAATGATATTGATCGAGGCAATCTACCACCACTTGGACCTTTGAATAGACCCCACAATATCAGGCGACAACGCAGGCAACGACTGTCAAACCAAGACCGTGAGGAGCGAAGGAATCAACGTCGTCGCCTTGGTGAGTATCGTGCCCATCACAATGATAACTAGCAATGCTCTAGTACTACTCTACTAGCAATTGGTTGAATGCATTTGTACAAGTTATAGATATCTAGTATTCCTTCAAATTAGATTGTTGCGATGGCAAATACATGATGAAGATAGAAGTAGTACTATCTCCAAAAAATATTCAGGCATTCAACGATGTCCTCATGAAGTACTGCACATGCCGCTCGTGAAAGCATTTGCTCCAAACAATACTGTCAAAGTTTATCAGTCATGAGCATGCAGCATGCCGTGACCAAGTTGTGTTCTGCTTTATGGATGCCATTTCAAAAGAACCGTCTCCCAAGAAAAAGAAGTGTCACAACAAGGCATGCGCTTGCTCCTTCACTTTTCAATACCTGTTCGTCTCTCACAGAGACACTTGTTCCTTTGAATAATGCCACTTAGTATCGCCCAACAGCAGCTCTCATTTTGTACATGCTGTATCTTTCATACCTAACGGCTCGTGCTCGTATCTTTCATACGCCATCATCTTCAACTCAAATATGGTTGCAACACCCAACTCGTATCGTCCATCAAAGTGTCCCTGACATAGTCAAAGAATAAGGACACAAGATGAATGGCCGCTCAAGGAAATTGCCAACAAATAAGGCCAGCATGTAATGCAAAACTTACATGAACTGCATTTCTTCGCTTCAATTTTCTTGACCGACGAGGACAATCCGCTGGGAAAACGGAACTTGGAAACGTCAAATTCCGGCAACAAAACACAACCCGGCCGATTCATCTAGTGATCAATCAACTGTGCCCATCCTGATTTGCTGACGTTTAGGTGCAAAATGCACATCTGCTGATGTCTGACGATGTGATGAATAATGTACAATGTAGACTGTGAGGTGTGATCTGCTCCTCTCGGAGTGCAGTTCCAGATTGCGAAGCTTACACTGTGGAGTGTCTTACTTGTTACTGTATGACTGGCAACTGGCATCAATTTTTACTGTACCTGTTGCAAGTTCTACCACTCCGATGACCGAATGGTATACTTTTCTCTCGCACTTACAGGTAGTAGGGATGCTGATTGAGAATCATGTTGTGGCATAGCCAGACTGAGCCTTGAAAAAATGTCAAACTACTCCCAGGAGTTTTGGATGTTCCATGGGTGGGTTTGGGGGGTTTTAAAGATCAGCTAAGTGAAGAAGGGCTAGGTTGAGGTGGCACAACCGACCTAGTTTGGTTGGAAGTGCAACTATTGTCGTGCTGATTCAGGTTTGTACTTTCTTGTATCTTTAAGGAGGACTTGAGACTATCACCGGAGATGATACTCTAATCGTAAAAAATAGTACGTAGTACCGCAGGAAAATTACTGTAGTAGGAAGGTTTCACACAAAGTACGTTCTGAGAAATTATAAGCTACAGTAAATTCGGCATTCGGTCGTATGAACGACAAACTCGTTGATCGTGTCAAATGGCATTTGACATTCCAGTTCATTTGTCGGGTAGTTCGTACAAAATTAGTTAGAGGCCGGACAGTACAGTGTATCATGTTTCACATTTCGATGGATGACCTCACAGCAACACAGTACAACGATGGAATCGTAGTCCAGTGCAGCGTAGGTTTCAATTGGAGGCTATGTAGTAGAAACCATTTCAATTGAAGGCTGCTGGGTCAATGAGGTTTACTTGCCAGTGGTTTCACCTTATTTAGACCCTCCCAATCCTTGGCCGATGTTCTGGTTGTACCATCAGTTTCTCCCGCTGTCATGTTGTAGACCTGGTGATTATGTGTAACACGTTCATCTAGAATGGAGACCTTTTTAGTTTTAAAACACTTGGCTGTAAATTGTTGCAAACATGAACAAGAATCCTAATTCATTTACCAGTTCCTGTGACGAACACTGAACTCGATTGATATCAAAGAACATCAATGGACACAATGCATGTGGTGCGTGCATCAAATTAGAGTTGCATCAAATCCAAACAGGAATGTTCGTGTCAATTGGTACCAGGTGATTTTCATAACCTACAAAAATAACATGTGGATGACACTCGATACACTGAAATGCCGGTAGAATGAGTACCGGTACAGAAAGCACACAAACAGCAAGCTGGGATCATGAGCAATGAGCTTGTGCTACCTTAGTACCTTGTACAGTGTACAGTACCAGGTACACCAATCCTACCATCCTACCCGTAGCCGGAGTAATCTACCGGTGCGTACCAGTATGCATACTTGAACTACCTGTAGTTCCAGGTAGAAGTACTGTACTTCCTGAGACAACAAGTGTTCTGAACAAGAAAAAGGTTTCGAACTTTCGAGTTCTTCGCCCTGTCTGTGATGAACAGATATTAACAGATGGTCAGAGAGGCAGCATGCTCATGAGCAAAAGGTCAATTGCACATAATTCATTTGCTCTCCTGAGTAGCCGTCGGTGTTTGATAAGACCTGTATGACATACAGTATACCATCATGGGCTTGAGTTTGCTTCCCTCTCCCGCCGTCCCTGCAGCCCTGCTGCTGCTGTTGTTGACCATGGCGACGACTGTTTCTCCATTTGTCATGTCTCCCCATCCGTCTCATCAGTCATGTCGAGAAGGCACGTCTCATCGATTGCCACATGCATTCGTTGCAGCACTCCCACATCAACCACTCTTTGTAGCACCAGAACGCATGGACTGTAACAGCATTCCGGATTGCATCACATCATCGGTACTGAAACAAGTATATCCTTCTTTATTACAATGGCGTGAGGAATATGGTCATCCTAATATTCCATTGGGGACACCAGAAGGTCGAATGTGTCAAACGTTGCGTAGATTGCAAATTCAACAAAAGTTGACGGATACTGAAATCCAACTCTTGCACGACATTGATTTTCGATTTTCATCACTGGAAGATGTCTATCACGAATTGGACTTTAATGTCATGTTGACTAAACTTATTGCATACGAACAACAAGAGCAGAACCAATATCAAGTTCCTAAAAAGTATGCTCCAGATCCAGAACTTGGTGCTTGGGTAACTGGAATCCGTAGAGTCTACGCCGCCAACAAGAATCTGCAACAAGGAGTTGTCGATCCGCATCACATGGAACGCCTGGATGCGATTGGATTTACGTGGATATCCGAACGCAAATGTGGATCTAAATTCATGTCGCAATATCGAGAGTTGGTGTCACAGCTCGACGCCGCTGCAGCAGCTGCGTCTGCTGCAGATGACGAAGTATTGACAATGAAACGAGATGAAATTCTAAAACAGGAAAAAGTACAAACATGGATCGCGGCACAACGTGATGCTAGACGACGGGGAGGACTCAGTGATACGCGCTTTCATTACATGCAACAGCTCCTTGGTGACGATTGGATGGATGAATAGTTCTGTTGCCTTGGAGATGTTAGAGGAGACTGTAGTATTGACATTTGAAGCAAAACAACATGTACATTGTGCAAATAAAACACACTCGTTATAGAGAGTGTCATTTCCTGTTCTGTCCCTCTAAACATCGGATCCGCAGTTATGCCTGGCAGTATGTTGTCCGTCGAGATATTGTTATCGCTTCCCACAATGGCTTCGATACCGTGTCTCGAAGGAGGGGCTCATACTTGCGAAAACCTTCGATCCCATCCTTGGACTATCCCTCATGGTCCCGAATACTTTCGGCACCAGATTCGTCGAATTAGCTTTCCGCGTTTCCTCACGTGGTATTAACCTCTAGATAGAAATGCCTCGCACGGAGGAACACACGCTTCGCACCGGCTGCGCGTGTGTTGTCCATGGAAAAATTCTCGATAGGTGTGTTAACTCCTGCATAGACCCGTATCTGGCACTGTCCTCTACGATGTTGGAAATGACTATTATGCTCGTTCTCAATCGTCTTATCGATGACACAATGCGAATGACATGATACTCTACATCAGTGAGCGATAGAAGGTGACAGCAAGGTATCACGAGGGGCGTCTCAAATTTACAAGATAATGGAAGCACATTGTCACGCTTCATTCTTATTCTGCCCACATCATCTACTCCTCGTCATCATCGCTGTCATCCTCGCCATCGTCGTCAGCCGGAGCGATGCTGATATTGAAAGAGTACTCCTGGTCGCATCCCATGTAACTATCACTCATGCAAAACAATGTCAAATTGTAGTCTCCAGGTTCTTCTGGCGCCGCGAATTCCAACTGGACAGACAACTTGTGTTTCAAATTGATGCGCTTCAACGAAAGCAGGGAGTTGTTGGATGTGTCCCCGACGACGATCCACCATCCTTCCTTCTTAGTACCTGGAAAGTGTACCGATGATACCATTCCCAGACCAGCAAGTTCCTCTTCGTCGAGGCTCTCCTCGTCGATTTCCCTTTCCAAACTGATACGGATCGTGACCGCGTCACCGGCGGTAATGGCATCGGCGTCCTCCACCGCGTAGGTCACGTCGATATTTGGATAGTTGTTGCAAAACACGGCGACATCTGCCATTTTGCTTTCCGGCAAACGTAGGAGGTCATTCCTGACATCATCATCAAGGTTCAAAACATCGAATACGGAATCAATAGGGTCCTCGCCCTTGTACTCTTGACATCGGCTAATAATCTCGTCCGTGAAGTGAGGAATCTGCGACAAGTAACCAGATAAGACGTCATCGACACAAACATCGCTTGATAGGACTTGAAAACTTACCTGTTTCAGAACACTATCACGATTCCAAAGTCCCTGAACTATCATTTGACTAAGTTCCATGGCCGCAAGTGCTGGTTTGAGCCAACCGTTGCTACTGATCACATCCACGATAGCCTGGACCAGAGTGACACTTTGTTTGAGAATGACTGCTTGGTCGGCGAGGAACTCTGAAGATAGTGTCTTGCGACTGAAGTGAGCTTGCAAAAGGATGAGGGTCTTGGTACTCCAATCGTTGAATCGCATACTATCAGGCAACTTGTGTCGAAGCGTCCTTGCTTCGATTTTCAGCGTCTTCTCTTCGCCGTTCCTGACAGGAATCGTCGAGAACTCAGAAGCGTTCGCCAAGATTTCCATGATTCCTCTAACCTTATTCTTTTCTGTGACAGACGCCGCGATCAATTCCACAGTTGTGTATTGAACATAGTAGTACGCTGCAACCATTCCAAGGTTCAGAGGAGAGACATTACCCTCTTCATCCAACTGACAGCACTTGCTTTCAGACAAGTCCCCGAGAACAGTTTCCACCATATCACTCAAGTGCTCACTGACGTGCACGTTGGAAGTGCCTTGAAGCCCGTAGTAATTGGGATTCTTGCTAAGTCGGCGATATAAAAAAGTCCACGTGATGTAGTCAATCGCATCCTGAAGACCCGAAATTGTCCGAGTGACGATCTCGGAGTTAAAGTGATCATGGAGGTAATGATCTAGATGGCTCTCGATAGGGAGAGGATCGTACAGAAGCTTTTTGAGGTACTCCTTTTTTGGTGAGTGGCAGAGGAGAACACATTTTCCACCCTCGTTGTCGTGTCTGCTTGCGCGCCCCAGCATGCGAAGTAGGGTGCCGACATCATAGTCGACGTGACGGCGCTCCTTACCATCATAGAACTCCGTTCCCATGATGATGACAAGGTATGCACGGGCGGTCACCTTCCATGTGACTTCGGATGGACATATCAAGGCCCGAATGTAGCCCTGGTCGTAAAAATTCAGTATTGTGGTCAGATCGGACTGCCGCATACCCTCATACAAGAATCCGATGCCAGCCATGGCAACATGCTTGAGGCTTTCATCGCGAATGGATGCGCAGTTCTGATTGAAAGCTTGTTGGTCATCGATTTTTCCAAGGAAGGTTGACTCCTGCTGGCTTTCTTGGTATGTCATTAAATCAATGGCAGTGAGTTGAGCTTGCTTCCTACTCGGAACGAAAACCATCACAGATCGCCCCTGCCCATGGCGTGCAACGGCGTTGTATACTGGCTTGCTCATAGCCATAAGTCTCGCAGCATAGTTGCCCTGATCATAGGACTGGAAATATATCTCCAGAGGATTGGGTCTAACCTTCGGCGAAAAATTGAACAAGCTTTTCTCTGACACTCCCATCCATTCACCTACTTCTCTCGCATTTGCAATAGATGCACCGAGGCCAACTAAGCGAATCGGTTGGTCCTGTCTTTCGCTGGAAATGTAGCGCATACGAGAGATGACAACTTCTAGTGTAGGTCCATGCTCTCCTCCCAGCAAATGGAGCTCGTCAAAAACAAGGAGAGAAACAGCATGCAGTGCTTTCCTTTGTCTCCATCGCCGACTGAGACCATCCCACTGCTTGACAGTCGCGACAATAATCTTGGCACTTGCGACCAAGGAAACATCGGCAGCAGCCTCGCCAGTCAGCTTAACAATTTGGTTGGCGCCCATCAGAGCTCCAAAGCGACGGCTCCAATCAACGAATGCTTGATCGGCGACTTCGTCAATCGGAGAAACGTAGACACACTTTCCAACCGGATTGGTCTGAAGCAGTCGTAGAATAGCGAAATCTGCAAGAGCAGTCTTTCCGGAGCCAGACGGTGCGCAAACAATTACGTTTCTACTCGTCTTGAAGAGTTCGTGAAACGTTTGAGTCTGAACGGGGTTGAATTCCTTGAAAGGGAAAAGGTTCACGAACGCAGCCTCGCCAAGCGACGTCACTGGAAGGGGCTGCAAGTCAAGCAGCTCTGTCGGGGGAGGGAATTTCGCAGGCAATATAGTGTGGTTGAATGATATCGGAAGGGACGACTCGGAATGCAACCAGCGATCGGAGAGAACCCTTATGAAATACGCCGGTGGGAGGGGATCCATCACTGGGACGGTGATAACGAGTACATGCTCTTCCTCGTCGCTGTTCCTCTTCAACGTAAACGTCTGGTGGTATAGGATGTTCTCCCCGTTGACATCTTCGACGAAAACGTGAAAAAGCTGGCTGTACCCATGAACGTCGACATCAAATTCAAATGCAGATACCAGCGTGAGCTCAATGCGAAGCATCGACCTTGTAATGGGTTGGATGACGGCAGACAGATCAAGTCTGGGAAACTTGTGAACGAGCTTGTGCAATATTTCCCCCATCTTTGGAACCCCAACGAGCTCCCCCAGATCAGATGTCGACAAATCGACATAACGGGCCCATTCAATATCGCTTTTGCGTTCCAACTTTCGCGCTACTATTTCAGGAACAGTCGAAAATTGTCGCAGTGGTGTTTGACTTCTCCAAATCCGGTGTGCCACCATGTTCGAGAAGTCCAGTGTGAGCTTGGCGAGGCCAGACCAGTTCCTCTTGACAGCTATTTCAAACAACGCCCTCATAATTCTTGCGGCCGATTGCTGTACGAAAGCCATGTCCGCAACCAATGCAAACCCATCAAGTTTGAGGCGAGTAATGTATGCTTGCAATAACATGTTTACCTTGGCGGATGGTTCGGAAGGGCTCTCCTTGACTGGAATAGGTACTTTACCTGCGAGCTTGGCAAGCTCCAGTTTCTCTTCCTCCCTGACAGTGATGTGAGAAAATTCGCCACTAAGAGCAAAAAGCCTTAGTAGCTCAATATCTGTCATATTGGGTCGCATGTGTCGACTGTATACGGCCATAGAAGAGTGAGATATGTAATACTGACTTGCCACTCTACCCAAGGCAGTTGAGCGCAGCGAACCACTTTTCCTGTCGTACTGGACTAGAAGGCTCTTCTCCAGAATGGTGGCTGCTGTGTGCGCCAAATCAAGTCTGCGTTTCTTCAACGTAGGATCTGTTTTCAATGTAACGTCAGGATTGTGAATGCCGTAAAGCGAGGGATTTTGGAGCATTCTCACGAAAAGGAAAGTGTAGCTCAACCAATCCACTGCCTCCGCTATACTCGAAACAGTACCTAGTACAATTTCGGCATTGAGGTGATCAGGTAGAGTCTTGATCAGTTGGCTCTCCACTGGAAGTTGAAGATTCGTGAGAGACAAGTAATATTGGAGCTCACTGTGATGTGTCAAGATGATTCCTTCGCCTTCAGTGTCATACTGAGGACGACCAGCACGGCCCAACATTTGGAGCACATCCAATGGACTGAGCTCAGCCCACCTTCCCTTAGCGGGGTCGTATATTTGAGTTCCCTTGATAATTACAGCATGCGCAGGAAGATTAACGCCCCATGCCAATGTCGCGGTACAACAGAGCACAGCAATGTGGCCGTCGGCAAAAAGATCTTCCACCAGTTCACGATCTCCTCGAGCCATACCAGCATGGTGAATGGCAAAGCCGTACTGCAAGACATCCTTCAAGTCTGCATTCTTCACAGATAACGATTCCTCGCGTAGAATCTCTTGCGTGGCGCTTCCATCGCGAACAAATCTTGGAAGTTCGTCCCTTTCCAGAGCTAGATCACGAAGAGCCTTGGCTGTCTTGCCTGTTTCGGCACGGCTATGAACAAAGATCAGCATTTGGTTGTCGTGACGACGCTGAGACAGTGCACGGTCGTAACAAATTTCATTCTGAAGCTGAAACCGCTTGAATGCGTTCTTCTCAGTGATTCCGACGTATTGCATTTGAAGTGGCACTGGGCGGTAGGAATGGTCAAAGAAGAAAAGTCCTTTTTGCGGCTTTACACGCAAAAAGGTTGCGACATCAGCATAATTTGGAAGCGTTGCTGACAAGCCCACCAACCGAATGGGCTCAGCAGAAGCTTCAACCTGGCGGATAACTCGTGCCACAATGCTCTCCAAGACCGGTCCACGGTCATCGTGCAGTAAATGAATCTCGTCGATAATCACCAGCCTGACAAGTTGTGTGTAGGCACGACCCTCTCCTTGTCGGGTCACAATGTCCCACTTCTCTGGTGTTGTCACCAACACTTGCGTTTCGGCAATTTGCTGTCTCGTTAGGGATGAATCTCCAGAGAGTTCCTTAACGGAAACGCCGTATTCCTTGAGACGACTAGAAAAGTTTTTAACAACTTCTTGGACCAAGGCCTTCATTGGAGCCACATAAACAATCTTGAACTTATCCAAGTCCAAAGATCCAATTGCGCTGTCCTTTGTTTCATCGTCTTGTCCTTCTTTCCGATACCGCCCAATGACATTGAGCATTGCCATCATTGCCACATTGGTCTTTCCCGCCCCCGTAGGAGCACAGAGGAGAATGTTTTCAGACGACTCGAGCGCAACGGCCTTCATCTTTGACTGCACACGATTGAGTTTGTCCATGCCAGCAAAGGCTGGGCGGGTCCAATCTGGAAGTGATTGAATCGAGACTAGTTGCTCATCTTTAGGGACAACACTCCGCACAGCAGGGACGTGAACTTCTTCATATCCTTTCTTCATGGCTCTCCATGATTTGTCAGGAAGATTTACCTTTGTGTTGCTCATAGTGTGTGCCCCGTCGCGAAAGGCGAGTCCTTCCAGGTCAAGTTCAATTGCCATCTTTCCCTCCTCTTCCACTTCCTCCATGGTGGTATCTTCTCCCTCGGCATCTGATTTCGCAGTCTTGAGGCTCTCAGTGATTCCCTTCATCCTGTCTCTAGACCAATCTTCCACCTTGGATTTCGACATGAGTTCGTCCCAGATGGAACGGCCTTCCTGATCTTGCTGAAGAGATTCTTCAATTTTCCTCTTCTCCTCTTCTGTCTGAGCCTTCTTGATAGAAATAACGGAAAACAGTTTGCGACGATTCGCCAGAAACAACTTAATTGTTGGGAACAAATCAAAGCCGAGAAGGACTAGCAACTTGTTTTCGCAGGCACGGAGGTCGGTATCATCGCCCAACACCTGTAATACTTGTTTTGCAACGTCGGCGATTTCATCTGCGTCTTGTTCTGTCAAATGCTTGGAGAGTTGACGCTGAAGGAAATGGGCATCGATTTCGTGCACCGTCAACGTGCGCTGGGCTTCCGCTGCGACCTTCTGCTTCTTCTCACCACCTAATTGTTCTTCCTCGTCATCATCCACAGGTGGTGCTGGACCTTCTTCCTCATCCTCATCTTCATCATCGTCGGACTCGGAATCGGGAACCGCTGCCACCAATCCCTCGCCATCGCTGTCTTGTTCTCCCTCACTTTCATCAAAGACGACCGCAACTCCCATTTCCTGGTTCATGTCATCATCCTCTTCCTTGTCCACTACTCCGTAATCATCCAACGCCTTTCCAATCTGCACGAGTTGAGCATATTGTTCCCCCGTTAGTTTAGGATTGGCCTTGCCGTACAAGATAACATTGGCAATCGCTTGCTGACGCTCGGGATCACGCAACGAGTCATCCTTGAGCGTTTCAATGACTAATTCGGCAGCATCCACCAAGATGGACGGTGTTTGATTCGATAAGTATTGACGAGACCCAATCAACGTTAACAATCGTTCATAGGCAGCCCTGCTGGACGCAGTTGTCGGCTGGTAGCCACGAACGTTGACATCCAAAATGGACTGACCAGGCGCGACCGAGGAGGTTGTCGTCGTAGTAGTAGCACGCCCGGTTGTTGCGGAAGCCGAATTGGACGCCTTGATGATTGAGTCTGGTTTAAGCTTCTTGATTGGTCTGTCATCAATTCGATCTCCCATGCGACCCACATCCGTACGTCCTCGGAGCGATTCCACTTCCCCCGTTGGTTCGCCTCGAATTCTACGACTCCTTTTGCTAGTTTCAACCTTGTTGGACATTTCATGGTAGGCATATTGCTTCTGTAGGGCCTCACGGTCGGCCATGATGATGATGAGGATGAGGGTTATTGGCAGCAGTAGTGATGATGGCGCAGTTGTAGTTGACGCTGGATTATTTCGTTGATGTGAAATGAGGATTGTTGAGACTTGAGACTTGAGAGTATGATGTACGGGAGTACTCCACCGGTACAGAAATACAACAGAGTGAAGTGACGGCTGTGGGGCGTCTGACTCCGCTCTCTCTATGGCGTGTACCGAACGAATTTTTACCGTCATACGTGATGGTACAGTACAGTATGAGCTATGTCATAGTGCAAGCATATGTGTGACCGATGCGTTTATATGCATCATGACATCATGACATCATGACATCATGACATCATGACATGTCATAGCTCGCGGTGTATGCTTCTGTATCAAGTGAACGGTGTCGCATTATGACATATGACATATGAGTGAAGCAACAACCGTACACCGGCATGGTACTGATTTCTGCTGACGTGTACTGCCGGCAGTTGTGGAAAGCATTATGACCTTTTATGATAAGTTGTATGTACTTTATATAGTTTTTAGAGGAGATTACAATTTAGTCCTTGTTTAAAGATTTTTCAAAGTAGTACAAAGACTTACTATATATTAGAATGTCGCTTTTTACTATTTAACACAAATAAGTTTGCACTTACAATTTAGTCCATTTCGTTTGCCCACACTTTACAATTTAGCCCATCATTGTGCTGCTACCAAAGTTCAGGTGCGTATCACAACAGTGTTCCACGTACTGCCTCATACACAGTACTAGCGTTGACTTCATTGTTCGGAGCCAGGAGGTAACTGCATCGAACACAGAGAATGGAAAAATCTTTGCACTTTCATCAGTCAGCACCACTGGTTCCCCTCAAACCAAACTTGGCAATGTTGTCTTTACGAAAGCCTTCTTGTCATGCGCAAATTTCAAAGTTTCAGTTGTTTCCTGGAGATCCCCGTTTTGGAGTTGTCATCGAACCATTGGCAAGTGATGTTGCATGTCTCAACAAAAGAGATTTTCTCAGTACTGCTCCTCTTCTTGACTACATCATCAACCTTAAAACTCTCCTGCCTGACTCATCATTGTCGCATACAGTACCTGATGTTGAACCATTGCTGGGTAGTCTTGGTGCAGAGGCATTTACATTGTCAATGAATCTGACAGCCTCAATTAAAAGGGAACAAGCAAGAACAAAGAATGATTGGAAAGCATACCAGAATCACATTTGCAAGATTCACAACAAAGTTCAAGAATATTCTCAAATACCATGTCAAGGATGGCAATTTCAAGAATATTCTCAATGACAACATCAAGGATGTCCCACAGAGGCTTATTATTCCAATTGTTTGGGGGCCACCTGAAAGTCCAGGACATTTCTTTGTGGCATGCTTCAACTTTTTGTTGTAAACGTGTGTTTCTACGACTCTATGGAGCGTGCCTGAAAGAGGATTCATTGTTCCAGTACTGCTGCTAAAATTGCCGACAAGGTCAGCTTCTTCTTTAAGTTCTACATTCTTCATGAAGCCAAATATCAGTCCCTACAGTATTTGACATGTTTCAATGCAACGGCTGTGAATAGTGCAAAATCTCCTTCGCTCACGTGAGCAGATTCGTGTTGTTTTCAGGAAATGCTTCCCTCTGCTCTTTGACGCCGAGGAGGGAAATAGTAGTGTCCCAACCATCGATTGTACTGATGATCAGGATACGGTATTGACGAGTGGTCCCTCGAAGGTGTTTGGTGCTGCCAACAACATCAAGGGGACCACCAATGAGGACGACAAGGACAACATACTAGCACTCCTGGTGAGAGACACAAAAGATTTGGCAACTCTGACTGCTGACGTGCATGACGTGTTTCCTTCGAATAACCTACCTTCGAATAACATAAACATAAGCAACGAGCCAGCACTTTTGACAACGACTACAACCTCATCATCAGGTTACACACAGGAAAAGAGTCCATGGACACATCGGGAAACGTCGCTATGATCAGTCGCGAATCAAAGATCCAACTCTGAAACTGTGTCCATGCTGCAAGACAAGCAAAGAGACCACTGATCATCTCCTCCGATGTGGGACCAATCCAGCATACCTTACGAGTCTTCGACAGCTACGTCGTGACATTGTTACCGGTGATACACATCCGATTCGATACCTGTTGGTGGAAGGGATCGAGCATTGGACTAAATCATCTCAGAAGTTCACACATGTTTTGTCCCAATACCCTCTCCATCTTCAAGAAACAATCGGGAAGGCATTGGAGTCACAGGATCGAATTGGATGGAGGGAGGCAGCATCCGGATTCTTGAGCCGCCACTTGTCATCCTTAGCATGCTGCGATATGTTACGAGTGATGGAGCTAAAAGGATGGGAACATGTATCTCGGTCATCTATGACCACGCCACACGTACGGAATGCTGGTGTTTTACACTCAAAAGACGATGACGAACAGAATGACATAAGGTCCACGGAAGTTGCTGAAATCAAGGCACTGTTTCAAAACCAACATCTCCTGCGGGCATGCGATCGTCATTTATGCGATCGATCAACAATGGAAAGCATTATCCACGGATCTCTCTCGCTACAACGACGATGGCTTAGAAAAGTGAGGAGATCGATCGCGGTGAATGAACTGGTCGGGGAAGTGCCAAGACAATCTCATTACACAGTATTTTGCACTGCACACGGGGTAGTACCGACATGCGCTATGTCACCAACGCACTCTGCATATTTAGTTGCAACTCTCGCGGGTGATACCGCCGGGGTGGGGTACACATTCTGGACCTAACGGTTTTGATGAGGTTATAACCTGATAATCAGTTCATATTTATTTCTTTCTTTATTTATTTATAAACATAAGCAACAAGACGAAAGCAAAGGACAATGACGAAGAATTTTTTGACACCATCGACACCGACACTGAATCCCAGATGGAAGATGCTGCTGCTTCGAAGACTGAGAATGAAGATAGTGTAAGCGCTCTTTCAGGTGACACTACCTTCTACAACCTTATGAAGGAAGCAAAGTTGCAGTGCTTTCCAACACTGGAAGCTGTGAATCCTTTAGTCGAAGCTTATGAACTTCAGACTGGGAATTATTTGCGCATCAAGAGGTCAATCAACGACAAATTTCGTGTGTACGAATGCCGCGAGCATCTGGGTTGTCCTTTCCAAATTCGTATCTCCTGCTGACGAGCCGATGGAAGTTTTTCGGTCTCGAAGATGAAGACCAAACACAGCAACTTTCGCCGCCCGGCAAATGCAAAAGATGGGCGGAAATGGAAGAAGCGTCGCCATGAAAAGCTGAATGACATTGTTGTCAAGGTTCTAGCTAAAAACAAAGGATGGTGATCCGACACCGAACGACGTCATCAAACCGCGGCGAACGAATGCGGTATAATTGTCCCTTACATGATGGCATACCATGTAATAACAACCGATGCTGGGGTAGGACTGAGATTAATTGCAAAGAGTTTTGAGCACATGACCCCGTACTTAGAAGCCATGAAGCAATGCAACCCCAAGTCGGTCATCAGATGCACAAAGAGCGAAACCAACGAGTTGGTTGATGTCTATTTCTTTCCTGGTTTTATGAACAAGGCTCTGAAGTTTGTGCGATCCGTTGTTTTGCTTGACGCAGCTCACCTGTGCAGTGAGTACAATGGAACACTGTATGTCACATCTGTGTTATCAGGAAACAATGATGTGTTTCCCATTGGACTGATGATATCTTCTGGTAATGAAGATGGAGCAACGTGGACAAAGATGCTTAGGCTTCTCAAGCAAGTTTCTCCTATCCTAAGTGGACATTCATTTGTCGTTATTTCGGATCGGGATAAGGGTCTCAAGGTTGCTCTGAATGATGTTTTCCTGAGGAATTTGGAGTTTAGCTGTGCTAAGCACATAAATCCAACTTGACCCAGCGGTTTGGGAAACAGTGTGGGCGTTATGTTATGGCGATGGCCAAGACGTATTCTGCAAGGAATGCTGCTAATATGCTAGATCTGGTGCGCCAAATAAAGCCCAGCGCTGCTGCCTTCATTGAAGACATTGAAAGTAGCGGTGCGCTCTGGAAGTGTTCACAATGGATTGCTTGGCAACACTCGAACTTGCCCCCTCGATACGGAATCATTACATCCAACACGAGTAAGAGCGTGAACAACATGTTCTCAGAGGCTCGGGATCTGCCATGGATGGAAGCTTTAGAGAAGATTGGACATTATGTCAACAAGGATTGGTGATTGTCAAACAAAGTATTTGAAGCGTGAGGATTCCAAAGTTGTTCCCCGTGTTGCTCAGATTTTAGAAGCACACTGGGATGCTGCAGCATCCATGGCAGTGATGGAGAATGAACTCGGGTGTGGTGAGTTCAAAGTGACATCATCAGAGTATGGTTCTTCTGCTGATGAAGGCGAGCATGACATTGTCCTCTCCGTCGCCCACGGGACACCTATGCACCAGCGGAGTATTCACATCGTAAGGCCTGGTGTGCAATGGTGTTCATGTGGTGGGGCATGGCAAGATTGTATGTTTCCCTGCCAGCATGCCTGTGCGGTGTACAGAAAGTGGAAAGAAGTCAACTTCAATTATGTATTGACCAATTTGGTTGACAAGAATTACACCTTTGGGAATGTCAAAAGTACCTTCAAGAGAAATGTCTTCCCAGTCACTTTGGATGGCATTAAATATGATGGTGTTACAAAACCACCTCTTGTTGCGGCACGGCCGTCCGGTCAGCCATGCTGGACCAGAAGGATAAGACAACGAAGCGAGTTCCTGGCGGCAGAAGATTCACCAGTCGTTTGTTCAAATTGTGGCATCAGAGGTCTTAACCGAAGAACGTGCACTAACCCAGCACCGGAAAGGATCGACTTGATCACAAATTCATAGTAGTTTGTAGAAGCTACCCACTAGCTGCTAAGTTACAAAACAATATGTGTGCTACTAGGGAGTTACTCCAGGTCATGTTTTGATTGTTGCAATTGCGTATGATGCAGCCAATAATGAAGTCAACACTAGCTACTGTGTATGAGGCAGTATGTGGAACACTGTTGAGATGCGGACCTGAACTTTGGTAGCAGCACAATGACATCATGGATGAAGAGCCATTTATGCAACAGACCTCTATGGTCAAAAATTATGCCCACTGTCAACATCATTTATTAATGTAAAGTTCTGAATAATATAACTGAGATGTGAACCCATTGGAAATGAAATGTTTGAGGAAATGTGACAGCAATGTGTTATAGCGCTGCTCATTTTGATGTCTTCTTCAGGACAGGGTACCATTCATTTCATGGGAAGTGAGGATGGCAGGTGTGGAAATTGGAATTCCGGTGATTATGGACTAAATTTGTAAAGTGTGGGCAAAAGAAATGGAATAAATTGTAAGTGCAAAGGTATTTGTACTAAATAGTAAAAAGCAACATTCTAAAATACTAATAGCTATCATTGTACTACTTTGAAAAATCTTTAAAAATCCTCGAAGAAACTCTATTGAATGGATGTCGTGCTTGTGTCCAAGGGTTCAACGCAGCATTAAATGTAACTACGCCCAGTACCTGTGATGGAGAGTTGTAATAAGTCAATGCTTCCAAATGATATTACACGGCTATATATATAAACCGGCGGTTAACTTCTACCGGTAATGATGTATGGAATACATACCTGGCAGTTATGCATATTGACATCGTCTCGCCAAAATCCCTCGCAGGATTTATGCATATACACTTCAATAATCCAGTATCATAGTAGAACTTGCGTCAAGGTACTCGCGCGTACCATCCTTCTCCGTTTTTATGTGCGTAAAATCCGTCGAAGCCAGAGACACCAGTCAATTCTTCCGAGAGTATTTTGTTCGATTTCATCCGAAGCCCTGATCATCCACATTTGTAACAGTGGTAGTGATTTATTGTATGCGTTGTACGGTACACGACTGTACAGTATGCGGTACAATAGCTCGATCTCATAACTTGACCTATTGACCTATCCCATGATCTATACACGCCACTAGTAGCATATCGTTGCACCGTCGCTCTTAGTACGTCTACTTTTACTCAGTTTATCAGACCCAACGCTCTGGATGACGACGAACGATGTTATCTGTCAAGTCTGATGGCAATGTACATGCTCTGAAATGAATAGGCTGCTCCCTTCGCTCGCGTCGAGTGACTTGTCAGCTGTGCCCAGGCATGCGTTGAACTGCCATAAAATTACCCGTTGAAACCAGTGAACCATAACATGCGAGATGGTGCATGTGGCCTGAATTGGAATGAGGTGATTTTTCGATCCCCATTCACCTTGTCGAACCGATCTCGACAACCGATTGATGGATCGATCACATCCATCCTTCGATCCGTACCATCGCGGATGAAAGATTCATACATCGCCCGTTAGGCGAGAGTATATATTATACAGTACGAATGATTATACTCGCACTGGCGTAATACGTGATCTCCGTTGAACGCATCCAACAGGGATTGACCCCGGAACTTCAGGGAGAGTTCTTGATCGCCCTATCGTGTTTTCCGTTGTTGAGGTCAACGCTTCCGAAATGGATAGTCCTGGAATACGCACGGTTTTTGGCCGTATCGGGTTCTCGGAACAGGCTGCACAAGCCCTCGTCAAGGACCAAGGCATCAACTCCCTAGAGGAGATCAGACGACTTCTTTCTGATGACAATTAGGTCGAAAGCCTTTGTAAGGTGATTGTCGCTCCTGAGGAATGATTCCTCCACCCGCCGGGGCCGCCGCTGGAGCCGCGCATGCCCAGAACCCCGGCGTTCAGGTTAAAAGATTGAGGGCCGAGTTAAATCTCAAGCTCTTACTGTTCTACCTTCACCATCAGGTGCACTTGAGTTGTACAGTGGTCATCGCAAACGTTACGCTCGCTCGACAACATTCGCAGCATTCGCAAACATCGTGAACGAGTTCGTGAGTTTGCATCCACTGAAAGCATCCTGATGACCTGCCCATCATCGACTCGAAGGACTGGCTGATAACGCTAGAAGCCATCGACGAGTACCCACGCTCGGTGCTTGGGGAACGTAAGGTCCCGCAAGCATATGTCATTCGTTAGAATAAGTCGATTTCTTGCGCCCGATGAGGACATGATCTTCCAAACGGTACAGGACGAAACGACCACGATGGGTCCCAGATCCTGCCTACTACCTCGTCAATCGCGAGAAGATTTGAAACATAATCTTGCGTATCACTCGCATAAACCCCGTCTGGACGAATGCTAAACCAGCGCTGAAACCGGAAATGGCAGGATGGCCTATCAAGGCATCTACGGCCACTTCTTGAGCCGACAGCACGTCAACATCACGACCACGATGGCCGAAGACAAGCTGATAATACAGTCTCCCACGGCGAGCGGCGTCGTTGGGATTGAAAAAAAAGAACGTTAACATGCTCAAGCAGCCGCACTCAGCGTTGGAAGCCAGGCTCCGACATGTAGGTTTTGATCTACGTTCGAAGGTTCGTTACCTTCTTGATGGCATCAAAAACGACAAGTTTGACGCCGTCAAAACTCGCATTATGTCCTAGGAAACGCTGCGCTCCGACTTTGAAGCATGCGTAAGTCTGTACCAGGACTACATTTGCCAGACTTTGCTTGACAAAAGGATCTTGCTTCCAAGCGCCTTAAGCGTGGCCACACGCCCGGTGCGAAATATAGTGAGATAACAAAGGGCAACGGAGATGCGACAAGAATCCCAACCCTAAGGAGGTTATTAAGAACCTACATGCTGTCAACGGTCAGATGCCCCAATCGGAGGGGCAAATGCAGCAGACCTCTGTTGCAGATGATGACAGCACTCTCTTTTCAAAGGACTCCGGCACGTCGGCCGATGAGCCCGCAACGAGTGCGAAAATGGCGCCAGCAATCGCATGAACGCTGCGCTCCCGCGCCAGAAGAAAGTCTGTAATGAAGAGCCCAAGAAGTGACGCTGCGCACGCTTGGCCGCCATTCGACCATTGGGATTGCTCGACAAGTCGGTTGTCCATGAATCTGCATCCGATCACGACTCCCAAGCCGACCACTGTGCCGTAGTAGGCAGTAATTGTTTAGTAGTCCGTGACTACGATCGTCAAAAAAAAAAACGTGTCGGGTTACAACCCAGCATCAGGTCCTGTCGCCACGGATCTTGAACTGTTTCGGCGGCGCTCGCGTTCAATGATTTCGTAAGCGATGAAACAGTATTTTGTCTCATGGTCCATCAGGCGATCCATATCCCTGATATCGCACCGAATGATGTTATGATTTTAAACGACATTCCTCGTTTCTTAACCGAAACTGTCAAGACCTGACACGCTTGTTGGTGATTCCCCGCTGACGACACCTCCGCCCCGTACGTGCCTCCGCTCTTGGTCCGTGGTGTCACCTTGACCTTTCGGACTCGGCAGTCGCCCATCGACGCATATGACGCTCCCTCAAGGTGTCACGCTCACAGGCGAGGATCTCCCGTGAGACCCATATGACAAAGTTTTCAACGACGAGGAAGCTGCGCTCACGAAATACCTGTCGGAAACAGGGGACCGAATCGGAGCACCGCCACCGTCCAGGCGACTATGCTTGGTTTCCAACATGTATTCGCTCGCAACATGTATTGCCACCGTCAGGCGACTCTGCTCGGTTTCAACATATATTCGTTCGTTAACGAATTACAGAATTACAACGAGGACTCGATGCAACGAGTATGTCTCGATCAACTACTTCGCCGACGCTCGAGATCCATTCCTTTACCCGCTCGATTGCATTGCTCCGGTCGCCGTTTGCCGGAAAGCAATTTTTCTCAACTCTTGGCACGGAACTGGGAATCGACATGCAAACTGCGAAGCGTACTGTAAACGTGACGACTCAACGTGGCATACGCACCGTGCTGCATCCGACACTGTCACGTCGGCTCCACACTAACGACCGTCAGCTACGGTACCGTCATCTTCCACATCGATTGCTTCACTGGCACTCACTCTGATATTGAATACTGATTCGCGAATGAATCATAATATTCACAAGCATTCGCGACGTCTGATGGCTGGTGTCGTGCCATAAGCGCGCGACAGACGGAGCCACACACGCCGTGGCCGAATGCTGCGGAGGCTGTGATCAGAGAATTGCAGAAGGGTGTCGGGAGGCAGATGGTTCTTTCCGGTACGCCCAAGCGCTTTTGGGATGATTGCCTGGAATGAGAGGCGTATGTTAGATCTCTAACCGCGCACAACATTATGAACGTGACGGGCGAGGCCGTTATCAGCGGCGAAACTGCTGTCATACCAAGTGCATCGATGGTGTTGGGCCACAATTTTGACCCTGCTATCCATATAGGTCCCGCTATGACACGGAAAGCCCTTCAGCGGAATGGCCAAACTGTTTATTGTTCGACTGTTCGCTCGTTGACGCCAGACGAATTGGCGGACGAGTCGATCAAGAAGAAGAAGTGCGAGGACTTCACGGACACCAAGGTAAACTCGGTTCTAGGGGACGGATTCAAATACAAGGATTTTGCGAACCCAGAATTGGTTGACCTAGAAATTCCAACATCCCAAACTACGTCGACGATGATGACGGCGAGGTGCCTCGAGTCCCTGACGCCCATGATGAGCCTGTTGCTGACACGTACAATCAGTATATTGGGGCCGAGGTGACTCTGCCAATCGGCGACAAGATGTTGAGTGCAAAGGTTCGAAGCAGAAAGCGTGCACATGGAAGTCCTGTTGGAAGAAGGGCGAACCAGAATTCAATCTTGGACATTCGTGCTTACAATGTTGAGTTTGCCGACGGCCAAACGGCAGTGCAGGCAGAACTATCGGCCAAGCAATGTGATCGCGCAGAATATGTATGCGATTTGCGACACAGAGGGCAATAAATTTCTCCTGCAGAAGGGTATCGTTCATCACCGAAACGACGGATCTGCGGTCCAACGCGCAGATATGTTCGTCCAGCGAGGATCGAATCGCCATTATTGCTAAACGACAAAGGGTTGGCAACTCTGTGCCAAATGGAAAGATGGAAGCACTTCATGGGAACGACTCGCGGACTTGAAGGAGTCTAATCCCGTGGAGTTAGCTGACTATTCGATCGCTCAAGGAATCGAGAGCGAACCCGCTTTCGCGTGGTGGGTTCCGTCCACAATTAATGGGGCGCAATCGGATAATTGCGACTTTAAATAACCGATCCCACGAGCGGATACATAAATTTGGACTCACAGTTCCGAAAACGTATGAGGATTGCATCCGCATCAACCGCGAAAACGGTTTTCAACGTAAAGCTCAAATTGTGGCCGGCGGCCACATCATGACGGAATCGCTACCTATGTATGTGACAATACGCAAGTTTTCTTTCGGAGGACTTTTGGCTGCTCTGAACGACTCAGAGGCAGGTGAAGACCGCCGACATTGCAGGTGCAGTGATTGTTCGGGCACTATACGGTCTGAATTCTGCCGGTACTTCTCTTTCAGAAATCATATGGCCGACTGTGTGCAGCACGACTCGGGCTGGGGATCATGCAGTGCAGATCCGGCCGCGTGGCTAAAGCCTATATTGCAACCCGAGGAGGGGTACAAATACTAAGCTTATTGCTTATTGTATGTTGACAACATTCCTGTTGTGCACCACGACGGTGTTCGGGTCTTAAATACAATTGATCATTTCTTCAAGACCAAACCTGACTCTATTTGCGACCCGGAGTTTTGCTTGGGCGCAAAGTTGCGAAATACCACGCTACCGAACGGAGTACACGCAATTTGGGCGATAGTTCCAGCAAGCACATCCAAGCGGCTGTGCTCAATGTTAAGAAGTTCCACGATACAAACTTCCCCACGCGGCATTGAACGAAGTGAGCAGCAGGACCGTTTCCTCCCAACTATGCAACTGAACTCGACAGTAAGTCCGATGTTGGACGCGACCTTCTCTTCGTTCTATCAGATGCAGATTGGTGTTCTGCGATGGTGCGATGAATTGGGGTGAATTGATATCACAACTGAGGTGTCAAGTTGTCGTCCTATCTTGCTCAACCTCGTGACGGCCATTTGAACGTTTCCTTTCATACTTTCAACTATTTCGAGAAGAAACACAGCGCAAGGATTGTGTTCGACCCGACGTCTTCCGTGATTGATATGTCCTCGTTTTAAGGAAAGCGATTGGAAGAATATTACGGGAACGTTAAGGAGGCGATACCTCCAAACGTGCCGGAGCCACAAGGGAAGAAAGTGAATCTTTGCCAATTCGTGGATTCCGACCATGCCGGATGCGAAGATCAGCGGACACGCAAACTGCTGGCTTCATCATCTACAGAATCAGTCACCTATTTCGTGGTTCTCAAATAAACAGTCCACGATTGAGACCAGTGTCTTCGGACCCGAATTCGTGGTGATGAAGCAGGGCATGGATCTTATTGCGGGCTTCGCTACAAGCTCCGAATGATGAGTGTACAATTATCCGGTCCCTCATTCATTTATGGGAACAGCCTGTCTGTGATACACAACACGCAACGACCCGAATCGACTTTGAAAAAGAAGTCCAAATCTGTGTGTTATCATGCAGTACGCGAGGCGATAGCTACGGGTGAATGTCTATTGGACATGTGACGTGTGTCGACCCATGACAAACTCGCGGACATATGTATGAAGATTATCCCAGGTGGGCAGAAGCGTGAACACCCCGTGGGATTGATCCTGTACGACCTTGTTGATCATCGTTGATAACCCCCTCATTGAGGTTCGAAGGGTTCTTTGGGTTACCTTGATCGTCTTTTGACGACTAAATATCACTTTGATCAGATGTTTCGCTTACATCTCGCTCGCTAGATTACGACGAACTAAGCGACTCGCCCGACTTCGTCTGATTAGTTCGAGGGGACTGATTTATTGTATGCGTTGTACGGTACACGACTGTACAGTATGCGGTACAATAGCTCGATCTCATAACTTGACCTATTGACCTATCCCATGATCTATACACGCCACTAGTAGCATATCGTTGCACCGTCGCTCTTAGTACGTCTACTTTTACTCAGTAGCTAGTACGTGTGCAGTCAACTAACCTTATCGTCATCTCAAGGGCTGCGAGCTGCGAACAGTCGTAAGCTACTACAATGGGCGTTCAAGTCCGCAGAACACTGACGCTCATGATAGCCTTGCTTATCGCCACAACTACTCTCTATGTTCTGAGGCTATCCATGAACACCAGATACGCCATGGCAACGAGTAGGTCGATCGCCATTTCTGCCGCCATTGAGCCGAGCGCTTGTAAGTACTTCTTGAGGTAGTATTCAAGGGGCTAATTCTTCACGAGTGTAGATTTCAATTCTCAATGCGCCACATTGCTATCAATGATCCGTTGCAGATGCTGGAGCAAGCATTTCGTACGAGCAGTCAAAGGACACATCCCCTACAGATGCTGGAGCCAGTTCAAATATTTCTTACCAGCAGCCCAATGACACGTCTCTTTGGATATACGTTGAACGATTCTCTGAGGGCATCGCAACCTGGAGGATTTCGTTAGCAGAAATTCTCATGGTTGCCAAGAAACTTAATGCCACCGTGGTGGAGCCCTGCATACGCAGTGGAGCCTTACGAGCATGCGGTAATTCCCCTGTGAGATTGGATCAAATTTTCAATGTGCGTAAACTACGCCAATACTACCCACGCATTGTCTCCCATCAGCAATATCAGGCCATGGTTGCAGCACAGGATCCAATCGTTGTGCCCATGTGTTTTCAAAATCCGACACGACCTAGTATGGTTGAGAGAAGTTGCGGCAATTTTACAAACATGTATCAAAGGGCCGTGATCCCTCCTCTGGAAAGGGCGCTCCGACAGAACGATGGCACGACAGTCATTCACATCAATTACTATCGACTAGGTGGCTTTCGCAAAACGACAGTTGGGGGAGAAACGTTAGTCGATCTCGGTAAGTCCGGGCTACAGGTAGTACTCGACAAGCACTTCGCGTTTACCCGCCGGCATTATGATATCGTAGACAACCTGCTTCAGTTGATGGGAATCTCCAACACTTCGGACTTCGATGTGATTCACTGGCGAGCCGAAAAGGAAAATATTGATTACGACGATTGTGCTTCCAAGATTTTACAAGCCAGACAGGCGATGGGTAACAAGACAACCGTCTTGATGTCAAGTATCAATCAGCATGCTGATATGCTATGGTACAAGCCAGAAAGGTATAATCAAAGCGACGCCATCCGGAGTCTCGATAGACTCTTGGACTCTGGCTTTCACAAGCTGGATCAGGTGCTGGACAAAGTCCGAAACATGATCCCCGACAAAGTTGTCCTCCCAGTATGGGACCAAATCATTGCTCAAAAGGCCAGACGTTTTGCCACATGTACCAGAGGTTGTGTCCAGACGAAGGATGCATGTGTCGCTTGCAACTTTGGTGGTAACTTTGCCCCGACGACTGTTTCCTTGCGTTCGAACATTGGCAAGTCGAGTTACGCGTGTTGGCCAACCTAGTTGCGCTCACGGGCAAGTCGTGTCGGTAGGGAGAGAGATAAATGCAATTTGAATGCCCTGAAGGGCCAGCTCATCTGGCTCGTAGACCGTACTCCCTGGCGAATAGTTGATGAAGAACGGCGACCAGGTGCTGTTGTCGGTTGGATATGCGATTCTTTGGGAAAGATCTGATCCGTGCATTGACAGCCCCTCGTGTGCTTAGTCTCAGAAACATCAATTTAGTGCTATGCTCGTAACCAGCCGAGGACCTTAAGACGTGCGCAGGGATCTCATACTAAAGCTCGCAGACGTACGCCAATACTGGACAGGTGGGTAGCCAACAGCTTTCTCGTAGCGGATGTCAATCATGCTCTTCTGCCTCACGGGTACAAAAGTGCCTGCACACGTGACTCATGTCGATATCGATAGATTTTCGTTAGTTGCTATCGGGCTTCGTGCCGTGGTGCAATCTGTCGTGTTGTTTCATCTCACCCAAGAAAATCCTGATTGCTTTTTGTCACATCGGGTGTATCATTCATCCCACACATGCAGAAAAGGGTCCGCTTGCCATCTGATGCCCGAACGCTTCGTACCATTTGACTGTGGTTGTCTACCAACTGAGGTACTGATCTTGAACTTGTCTCTAGGTCGTCCCATCTCTGCCTTGATAAAGACTAGGTCTCATGGGTTGCACGATCTCATAGAGCTTGAGATTTTTGAGATCGTCGATTTGGAGCATGATCATCGACTTCCACGTGGCATGCAAAAAAACATGTTCTGATTCCGCCGTAGATTTCCACGGAAGAAAATTGTCACTCAAAAGTCGTGTTCTGGGTTCTGGCACAGTGTAAAACACCGTGTTGTGAACACACAGTGTTGCTTTGGACCAACAAGAATCTCATTGTCATGCGTCCAAAATAAAATTAACGCGGATAATCTGCAGTCAAATAACTTGTATAATGTTTCACTTGATAACTTTGTAGTCAACCTTTTCCATATTGATGTTCGAAGAAAGATTGTAGAGGGCGTTTAGGGTTGATGGCATGGTGATGGTCAAAACATCTACGGTAGTACCGTAGTAGCGACGTCAAAACGAAGCATAAGTACTGGAGTACTCCAGTACAAGTAAATTCACGAACGAGAGCAAGAAAAAAGTTTAACGTCTGATCTAAAAAAATCAATGCTGTCTACTGTCTACCTAATTGTATAAATACATTTTATACAAGACGTTGATTAAACGTTAAACAAGGGCGAATTTATGTACAGTATATAAAGTTGCGGCACATAACCAGTCACTTGTCCACCTCTCCAGAGCCCGAATGTTTTGTATTCGAGTAGTGTACAAGTACCCTGGTATTGTACCAGTCCGGACTGAGTTTCCACGACAGTCCGGAGTCCGGACTGATTCAAATAACCGTTCAGGTTTAAGGCCATTCCTTATACGGACACCAAAATTACGAAAACGAGAACGAAAACGAAAACACCCCAGCCTTCTGGATTATGCGACAAGAAAGACGAAAAAATTTTAGATCAACCAAAAACAACAACAAGAGCAATTCTCAAAATTGTGAAGAGTGCGATCTGTAAGGAGGTTAACTTTCTACCTAAAAGTGGAAGGATTTGTTGTCAATCATGATTTTGATGAAGTTACGGAGTGCCAAAGTCGACTCTTTTTTGGGGTATTCGGACCTGTTTGTCGCATGAAATAAGGCTGCTGCTATGCGACACAAAAAATATGAGTTTAGAAACTTTGACACGGCATCTGCCACACTAATCATGATTCGACATTGAACTTTAGCAAAGTTCTTGTCCAATTCGACCCCTAGGGCCATGTAAGTGTGCTACATAATGTCTCCTCCTAGGTGCAGCAATCACAGGAGTGGCTCTTGAACGAAGTATCCGGCGTGGTCGCTCATCATCTTCAGAAAACTCCTCCAAATTTGTGCCACTATTATCGGCAGTTGCTGGTGAGGTCACTCTTTGTCCCTTTGGAGGTCCTGGTCGGTTCGAATGGGGAACAACAAGGACCACGTCATCCATTGCTGCACGGCAACAGTCCACCAATGTTATACTTGAATGAAATAGTTCGTGTCAACTCTTGCCATCATGGCGTTTCACCTGACAAAGGCTCACATTGCAAACCAAACACATAAACTTTGTAGTTTGACCATGACGGGTGTGCTTAGGATCAGGATGTGAGTGCTTGCTGTGGCAGCACCAGACGCAGCTCTTTGGTTTCTTATCTGGACCTGCACATGGAACGTGAGGCAAGGAGATGTTCATTCGCTTTGCAACCATGTCGCGCTTGGAAAAGTACGCCTCGCGTTTGAGTAACGAACACTGAGTCCCTCCACTCCGTCTTGTCTTTCGATGTCGTCTCCTGCTGCGTCCGAAGGGCTGTCATCACTTCCATCATCTCTTACAAATTTCTCCAGCGTTTGATCTGGCTGGCGAGAGCACTGCAAAACTTTGTAAACGAACCGTGTTTCTTGCGATGCTTTTGAAAGGCAGCGTACCCAGAGCAATCGTCGCTAATGAGGAACGAAACAGACCGACTGAGGACAAAGCTTTGGTACGCTTTGTACACTCGAGTCATGAGAAGAGGAAGCCATATGTTTCCAACCGCTGAGAGCGTGCCATGCCGTGAATGGCAGTTCTTCATGAATCGCGAGAAAACGTTGATTGGACCCTTGTTCCGGTTCCACATGGCCACTATTGTTGGGATCAACATTCGTCCTTCCGGCAACGGCCTGCCTTGTTCCTTTACAAGATTGGCAATTGCTGTCCAAAGGCTCAAAGCCCCGCCAATAGTGTCTGCATCGCAAGCATAACGGGGTAGCGTACAACGTTCCAAGCATGCTGGGAGTTTTCCTGTCGGAATCCACATCAGATTGCGCTCATAAACTTCCTGAAGTGCAAGTCGGTAGGAATCCTTCTCATCATGCCATCCCATGTATAATTTGAGCGCAATGGTCGTGTTCTGGAATGCACTCTTGAAATTCTTTTGAGCCGTTGGGATCGGTTCCATGCACATCAGCAAGCTTCACGGATCCATACTGTTGCGCTAAAGACGTCTCTTTCTGCACTGTTGCCGTCGAACACTTGCTCTTGATCTCGACCAAGGCAGTGACTTGGCCAACGTAGGGAATCAACAGAACTGCAATAGCATCAGGTGAGAACGCTGCGTAAAAAGCGTCTTTCCCACAAAGCAAACCATACTCCTTGTAATATTGCAAACGACAGTCATTTTCGCTGTGAGTTTGTAGCAACAATCCAAACTTGGGTAGCACGTTTGCCTCGTTGAGGGTCCCCTCTCGCATTGCCATCGACGAACCAAGGGGCGACATGAACCACTTCTCGAGAAGGATCTCAAGCACAGGGTGCTCTGCTTCAGGCCGGATCAATCCAGTTGAGGAAAGAATTCTTTCAATGAGGCATGACTTGTTGCCTGACACGGCAAGCAGCTTCAGACAACATATAATCTTTAATTGCGCAATCGGAAAAGCGGACAACTCGTCTCTGGTGTAAACCCGATCTCTGTCATCAGTACAATCATCTGCTGCGGGCTCAGCTTAATACTTTAATCCAAGGATATTACAAGTGGCCTTCACACTCGTAGACAACTGCTCTCCTCCACCACTGCCCAATCAACTACAGCTGGCAAAGTGCCGCCACACTGCAAGAGCACCTGTTCCAGTGATGCGAAAGCGATGCTGATTGAACCATTCTGGTGTGCGTTGGGATGCTGTCAATTGGATGATGTTATTTGTCTCGAACAACGCAAGCTCAGAGTGAATTGTTGGCTCTGGAAGGTCATCTCGTTTTCGTCGAGTTACAAGGGTATAGTTTCCAGGGCCACAGTTCTTTTCAGTTGTTTGCATCAGAACGACTCGGCCTAAGCCATTCCTGTAAGCACATGCAAAATGCTCCGCAGCAATCGTACCGGGAGCTGTCCTTGCTGTACTGCATGGCTTCTTTGCCCAATACTCTGCAGCGGCCCCTTTCTCCGCAATTAGGACTCGGTCCGGACCTGGATTCTGGTCGTAGGTAAAAGGAAATGATCTCATTCGTTTGGCCGTTCCCAAGAGGGATGTCCCGACTCCAATACTCCACCTGTTCACCTCCCAATCAATGCCTCCATATCCTCTATCCCAAAAAAACGTATTCCCATCAAGTCTGATTTGAGATTCGGACGAGCGACCTGTCATACTTCGCTGCAGGATTTTGACACAATCCAAAGTCGATTCCCCACGCGCTGCAACATGCCCACCAATGTACAATCCAGTAGTAACAGAAACTGCACCATGATGAATGACTCCCAATCCCTTACAAGGGTTATTTATTTGTGAGAAGCCATGATTCACGACCATTTTCGATCGCATGCGAAGCAAGTCGTCGTCCAGGCCAACCTGGGTAACACCAGCGACAAAAGCAATTTCGGCACCAGTTCTTCGAACAACTTCCATCGCTGCGGCCATTTCTCGGTCATGCTGCATGGGAGGCGTCCATGCTGTTGTTGACACTTGTCTAGAGGTACCAGATACGCTCAAACCATGCAAGATTTGTCGGTATCAGCATAGTCCATACCCTGTCCAGCGGATGGAAATTCGAGCGTTCATCCAAATCAAAATGCAATGAAGGCAACACTCTGTAAAAGGAGAGCATCAGCTCCACCCAAATAAATACCAGGATTTCAGAGTTCAACACAGGATCGCCTCCTGACAAGTTCTTATTGATGTATCGCTTAACAAAACAAAGAAGATTTGTATCCATCCACGCCTCCAGAAAACGTGCTGGAGAGAGGGTGTGTAGATGCCGAACTCGCCCACCAATTATCTGAACTCGCCCACCAATTATCCGAAAATGTCTCCGACGAAAATGAAAATGTTCTCGTTTTCGTTTTCGTTTTCCGTATAAGGAATGGCCTAAGGCCATTCTTATACAAGAAAAAAGGTTGAAGTTTTGAAGTTTCGAACATTCATAGCCTAGCTATTATCTATTGGGTTATGAATGTTTGAAACTTCATTTGACCTTTGCCATTAAGATAGAGCAAAACAAAACATTGAAGTTTTGAAGTTGAAATCTTTCAAGGTTTGCTTGCTCTTGTTTACGGATCTTTTGAATCCGCACTCACATGAGCAGAAAGATCCAGCCTCCCTTGTTACCTTCCTCCTTCTGTAGCTGCTGAAGTAAGGATGTGTATCCAAGGTGGTTCAGCAGCCCCGACAGCAACAACAACGGCATCGCGCCTATAGACTTCGAACAACAGGTGCACATCGACGTACACGGAACCAAGTGAAACATCTCTATCAGCAGCTTGGGCCAACCTTCTTCAAAAAGCCTACCGAAGAATGTGTATCATTCCTTCAAAATCTTACACGAAAACTTCGACATGGAATTATCCAATCTTTGCTCAAGAAACAAAGAAGGAATAGTATTGTCTCCTCTACTGTGAGCAGCAATAACTACTTGCGGCGGTATGTTGTTCCCCATGGCCCAATCACCCCATCTGTTTGCCTTGCTTCTGCACTTTGGTATTTTGCAGGCGGCTCCCCCTATCATGATGTAATGACTAGTACATACTGCATTGGGTATGATGCCGACATGATGCAGAGTGTCTGGTATTAAAGATTTCATATCCAAGTCAACATCATGATAAACAGCATGCAATAGCCAAGAGCTTTCGAAAGAAATTGGGAGCATGTTTTGAATGTTGTGCTGGGGCAATTGATCGAATCCTAGTTTGGATACACAAACCAATGGAAGCCAATTGTGTCAAGGCGGGATGCAGCTCTGGAAGATTCTTTGTGGGCGCAAGCACAAGTTTGGTTTGAATTGCTAAGCCGTTTGTGATTCACGGGGTAAATTTTTAGAGGTGTCAATTGTATATCCTGGATCGACCTCTGATTGTTTGGCATTTGAAGGGATGTCTCTCTTCCCCTGATTGGAAGGTGGACTTCATGCACCAGGCCTTTGTCTGTTTGGCAACAATGCTTACCTGAACTCGATGTTTCTGGCAACACCATACTTGGCAGTCTTTGGAGGGAACAAAGATGCTTATACCCTTTTTACATGCAAGCTCTGCAGCACGAGTTAGATTATCCACTCTGCTACTGCCTCCCCTACACTTTTCAACACATGATCATCATACAATGACCATACTATCATCACTCCTGACTGCTGATGTTCTTTTGATACGTTTTTCTTGTCTGAAAACTTAGCAGGTGCCCTCTGGCTGGTATATGGGGCCAAGCAATTTGACATCATTGATTCTTCTTGTTACATGTGTTTTTCTTTTAGTGCTTGCTAGGCAATTCTTCTCAAACAAAATTACTGTCTGCCTTTTTGATGCCATAAAGAATAGATGAGATTGTTGCAGATCTTGTTGCTTTTATCAAAACTGGCTGACAAGCACGTTTACTAAAAAATTTAGTTCTACTAGTAGCTAGTCGTAATCAACTCACTTTATATGCTGGTTGCTACTATTGAAAAGTACCTCCATCAGTCTCAATTCTTGAGGGTACATGTATTGTTGATGGAGTCCTCTCTGCGTTAGGCACTCTTCAAGGTATGCAAGTAATGCAAATGATGACAGGCAAGCTCATCATCGTTACTACTACCTGAACTCATTTTTTGAATTACTTGAGCGCTGGCACTTTGCATATGTGACCTCACAAACAGAATAAATTCCCTCGTATTTCTACATTCTCCCGCTCCACGCACAACATTCATGACGACTTGCATATCTCTCATGACGACCACAACAGGGTCTGCAACAGGAGGTTTTCTTAAAACTCTTCCAATAGGGCCATTTTTAGTTCTGCGTACGGAGTACTAAGACTATGATACAGGAGTTACTCACCGTGGGATCATCCAACCAGAGGTTCCTTCTGAGTACCGGAGACGAGCCTTGCGACATTGAGACGACATGTCCCCATTGAAAATGGCGCGCAGAGATTTTTCGTGTTGCTTATGCTCCGGTACGACTATTGTAGCGTTTACATCGTCGCACTTATCATAAGGACGAGGTGCGTTCCCAGATGTCCCTAATACAGTGGACCAAATGACGATGCAGAATGCGGATGGAACAAAAGATTCGACGCAGAATTATCGTCGAAAAATTCATTGGAAGCGATAAATATTCGTAAGAGTGCATGGCCGATTTTTGATGTAAGAATAGACGACGCTTACGTACGAGGGGAAAACATATGCATATAGAGCAATGTCGAGCTGTTCGGAAGTAAAGCATGCCGAGTGACCCAATGCAACGGAAAAGGTGATTTAAGCGCCTTCAACAAAATTCGTCGACCTTCCCAAAAATCCAAATCCATTTTTGTTTATGCTCACAATTCAGGCTGAAGTTGTCAGCCATACTTCGTAAGATCCTTACAGAACGAGGATAAGGTCCTCGAAGGGAAACAACCAGTCAGCAGGTCAACCAAACATTCCGTCATTGAATTCTACGGAGCTCGCAGTGCAATACGACACCATGGGGGGTAGAGGAGTAAGGAGATCGACGAACAGAGGCTCGGACGAATCTGTAAGAAGTGCAGTCAGCAGTGTGTGGTCAGTCCTATCAACAAACACTCTAGGAAGGTGGCGAAGCAAAGAAGCATATTCATCAACAACAAAACGGTCTCAAAAGACGTCGAATGGTGTCAAGTATGGGCAATTGGTCGATGACTACGAACCTGTCGGGGGCGCAGGGACACTAGACAACTTTCTGGATGGCATAGCAAACGGGGAACACGAATCGGACACACTTGGCGCCAGCAGCGTTGCAAAAACGATTCATTCACAAAACACCTTCATGTCCTACTTCTCTGGCCGAAACAGAAAGTCGAAAAACTCTTCCAAGCGTACAGGTCTCAACGATTCAGATTCAACGAGCCCCAGCCATACATCTTCGCCAAAAGGAAAACATCGCTTCTTTAGATTGGTATTGCGTCGTAAGAATACGAATGATACATCATCAAAGGCACCGTCGCCGCCCAACGATCAACGCCGCTTCTTGAGGTTTACATCCCGCAAGAAGGCGAAGCTTTTGATCCATCATCTATCTCATTGCAGTGTTCTATTCCTTCCTCGTGCGACAAGGAAGATGCGGCCATGACTGCTGACAAGAGCAAGAGGTTGGAAAGCATTGAGTCCTTGGAGACGTTCCCGGGACCGCTCACACTTTCGCGAAACAAGGAATGTGCAACCTTAAGGAACGAGAACAGCAACCTAGAGAACAGCGCACCACCGAAATCTTCGCCAGATCCTCTCAATTTCTCTCTTGAAAAGGAAGTTACACAGTTGACTTCCGACGAAAGTGACGAAATAGAGAACACGGCCTCTTCTTCTTCGGTGTCGAACCGGACCCTTACCAGCAATTCCGAAAACGGGAATGGCATTGGGGGGAGAAAGCCAAAATGACTCCTTCACAACTCAGGGCAACACGTCCACATGTTTGGCCGACGAACCTACGGCAACTGAAGACGGTGATGGAATCGTCGGTTCGTCCTATGTACCCAGCGGTTTGACTGAAGAAAACGACGCAAATTCCGATTTGGGAAGCGGTATCATTCCAGACATGGCATCCACTTCGGCACCAGCAGTATCATTTAATGGGGAGGAGAAGGCGCCGAAGGAGCAGATCGCAGGCTACAGTCTCACGAAATCTTGGAGTGCAGAGGAGGACGAGGTCCCTCCGCAATGCCAAGATACATCTAACCCAGATATTCTGAACGCTCCTAGTGCACCCAGTGCAAACATGAATTGCCTTACCGGTACAGAAGAATCTGGTCAAGCTGCTGAGGTCAAGTTTTCACTTTTGATTCGCGAGAGGAAGAAGCTTTTCAAAGAACTCGCGGCGAACTCGCTATTGTTGGAAAGCGTCGACTATGCTCTTCATCATTGTGAAAGCAAGAGCCACAAGGCCAGGAAAAGTCGAAGAAGTGGTGTCTCAAGATCTCGCGATAGTAAGAGCTATTCGAAACGTTCATCGCCTTCTCATCGAAGTATCTCGGGTGCGAAATCGAAGCCACGAAGTAAGCATAGAGACAGTGCCCTGTCGATGGTAAACAACATCCGATGGACAATTGTATCTCCTCGACCACGAAAGGGACTTTATTCCGGAGTTGCTGTTTCAGGAACCGTACCACACGGCTTTGGAACGCTTAATTTCGAGAACGGAGATATGTATGTTGGCCCATTCAAGAGTGGCGAAATGCACGGTTCGAATGCAGCGTTTGTAGCGGCATGCGGGAGCCTATACAGGGGTGGGTTTCAGCGGAATCTGAAACATGGAACTGGCACTGAAATCATGCCCAATGGTGACCGATACGTTGGACGTCACGAATATGGCTTCCCTCATGGCTTTGGGATACTCTTTGATGCAAGCGGGTCCATTATCAAAGGAGGGAAGTGGCATGGCGGCGCACTTGTCGAAAGCGATGCGACACTTGCGATTGAAGACGGTGCTGACGACGAATCTGTATCATCCTCGGTGGCCTCTATGCAGTCCGATGTCTCATCTGTATCGTCAGTATCGTCCGCGGACTCGGTGCCGTGCTCTGTCTACGATGATGTCGTACTTAAACCACCAACAGATCCTGTAGCGGTTGTCCCTGTTGCAAAGAACTCCCCTCTCACGTATTCCACGCGGAGAGCTCAACGAGAACGTGAGTCCCAGGAGCGGCAGTGAGTTACTTCAATGCACTCGAGTGCGGTAGGAAGACGTCAGAGCAAGGTATTGCTTTCAACAGATACGAGCAGAGCTGTAAATGGAAAAGGAGCGAGCGAGGATTTGATCTGTTATCTGAGCTAAGATTATCCATCGAACAAGATTGACTTAAAGGTGAAAGGAAAAGTTTCTGCGGAACACCATCTATCGGTTAAAAAATGTGAGAATTCGAAGAAAATACATGAGCAAGAGTAACAGTAAACGATGAGAAGGTAAACGAGTACTACTCGTACTCAGTAACGCTATTGTAGCTTGATATGTCGGAGATTGTGGGTGCCTTGGGTGCTGTTAGTTGGAATTGCTTTGAAGTGATTGAAGATGCGAAGGCACAGCACAGATCGGATGTTCGACGCCCCAGTGGCTCCGATGGATCGCCCCTTAAGTTGAGACTATCGGTAGAGTTCTAGGTTGAGCCTTGATCCTAAATAAAAGCACTTTGCTTCCCCGGGGCCTCGCAGTGTTCACTGCAAGGAACCAACCCGATTCCTGGCTTCAAGCGCACCGTCCCTCTCGTTACCTATGATGCTAGGATGTCCCTAAATGCATCGTACTCCTATCGAGAACCACTTGAACGGAATGACGGTAGTTGTACGTTTTATACTTACACGTTGTACAGAGTAGAGTACTGTGCACAATGGACTACCGGTATTCTATAGGCCGGTACTAATCCGCTACAGCACGTGGAGATGCGCTACTTATATATGTAGCATACATTTTTAAATATACATATATCCTACTATATCCTACTATATTATAAATTAATTGTGTGCGTGCGTGCGTCCGTCTGTTACGGAGTATGACCACTCTGGGGTACTGTTGCACTGTTACGTGGATTACATGTACTACAGGTCTACAGTACATAAACGGACGGTAATTTATGTTGAAACGACAGTGTGTTACGTTACTGAACTACAATACTGTACGAATTCAAAGTTACTGGATGGAATACTCATTGAATTTGCTGTGAACAGGTTGCTTGACAAATGCTACTGTAAAATATACCGTGCGATGAACTGCAATACTGGGGCATGATAAGTACCTGGTACTGTACATACTAGCTCCAAACGGGTTGCAAGTGTACCTCCGACGCATGATGAAAAAATAATATGAATTGTCGTACAGTAGATGCGAGTACATCCTTGTATATTATAAATTAATTGTGTGCGTGCGTGTGTGAGTCCGTCCGTCTGTTACGGAGTATGACCACTCTGGGGTACTGGATCAAATGTTGCACTGTTACGTGGATTACATGTACTACAGGTCTACAGTACATAAACGGACGGTAATTTATGTTGAAACGACAGTGTGTTACGTTACTGAACTACAATACTGTACGAATTCAAAGTTACTGGATGGAATACTCATTGAATTTGCTGTGAACAGGTTGCTTGACAAATGCTACTGTAAAATATACCGTGCGATGAACTGCAATACTGGGGCATGATAAGTACCAGGTACCTGGTACTGTAGACTTCATGAAGTTTCCTACGTTGGTACCATGGTACTGCATACTGTAGGGGAAAAAAGTAGTGGTACGGAGTACGACCAGGTTGGGGGTTCTGTACGTCCAGTTTCCTGTTTCCTGTAGTAGACACTCCGATCAAATGTGAGGCACCCACTAGTTATAAATTAATTGTGTGTGTGCGTGCGTGCGTCCGTCTGTTACGGAGTATGACCACTCTGGGGTACTGGATCAAATGAATACTGTCTGAATTTTCTCGCTTCGCCAGGGTTGAGTACTGAAAGTAAACAGTAACAGTAAAAGTAGTGGTACGGAGTACGACCAGGTTGGGGGTACTGTACGTCCAGTTTCCTGTAGTAGACACTCCGATCAAATGTGAGGTACCCACTAGTATGTATATAAGTGCAAGGATCAATGAAAGAAACGCTTCAAGCAAAAAAATGAAAATGTCATGAGTTCGATCCATGTGTTGCTCAAGTACATACCGTACAAGTGATTGACTTCTGATAGAACTCAAGCAGAACAGCGGATATGTGTACAGTGAGAAGCGATGGGACACCATGTCAATGAGTACATCGCTACAGCTTCAGCAAATTGTCGTAGGTACTGCTTCAGTCCCTAAGAGCGCCGTCCTGTTTGTGTAATGATCACACAACACAATGCCTCCGCTCCAAAGGATGTCGTCACGAATTCTTGGCTTCCTAGTCGCCACTGCTGCGTTCACGCTTCTGAAGCTTGCGTTCCACGGCAATGAAAGCTTGGGCATCACATCCAAATCGGAAAACGCAGATAACTATCCGCTGCTCATCGACAGAGAACCCATTCATGTTACTATTCCCGAGCATAGCTCTTCAGCGCGTACGATTTCAATAGACACTGTGGACGGTGAGCCTACCAATCCATCAAATCCAGAACAAACTATTGGAATCCAAGATTCAGCCCAGCAAATGGGCAAGTCGCTTTGGATCTATGTTGAAGAATTTTCGGAGGGTATGGCAACCTGGAGGATATCCTTCGCCGAAATTCTCATGGTTGCCAAACGACTGAATGCGACCGTGGTGGAACCATGTATAGGCGGTGGTCGTTTGCGAACCTGTCGCATTACCAAATACAGGTTGGGTCAAGTCTATGACTTGGAACGGCTCCGTCAGTTCCATCCGCATATTGCCTCGTATGCAGAATATCAGGACATGCTGACGAGGGAGACACCTCTCATTATCAAAATGTGTCATCAGATTCAAGGCGGATCTCCATCTCCACTGATTGTATGTGGCCAAAATGTGTCAAATATGTTTCAGGTGCCATCCAACCACCTCCTGGATCAGGCGCTACAACAAGTCAACGCCACAACAGTGATTCACATCATGTACTATAGAAAGAGTGGCTTCCAAAACACAAAAGTTGGACGAAACCGCTTAGTGCGTCCTCGTTTCATCGAATCAATCCTCGCGGACTACTTTGACATTATGGGCCATCATTACGAAACAGTAGACAATCTGCTGCGGTCGATGGGAATCTCCAACAATTCGGTTTTGATGTGATTCACTGGCGAGCTGAATTGCCCAGCATTCGCTACGATGAGTGTGCTACCAAGATCTTGCAAACGAGGGATGCCATGAAAAGTAACACTACTGTTTTGACGTCAAGCCTCAATCGGCAAGCTTCGTTGCAATGGTTTATTCCGTATCGACAAGGACAAGCCATTCAGAGTCTCAATCGACTGTCAGACGCTGGCATGTACAAGTTGGATCAGGCTCTAGTCGATAAAGGCCAAGGTATTCTCTATCCAGATTCTGTGGTGCTTGCTATATGGGACCAAATTATGGCACTCAAAGCCACCCGATTTGCTACCTGTACGAAAGGCTGTCGTCAGCGAAAGCTGCCTGTGTGCAGTGCAACTATCTTGGAAACTATGTCCAAATGGCCATTGATTTGCGATCGCGTCATGGCAAGTTGAGTGATGAATGCTGGCACGACCCAAGGTTATAGATAGAGAATGAATTGCACGCTCGATAACCAGTATCCCTCTCTAGCTCAATGGCTCAGAATATTACCAGTGCAATAATCTGTAGTGCTCGAGTACTTGTTGCTACCTGCTACTATCGTTCGACAACTCCTAAGTTCAAGAGCACAGGCACACTGTTGCCAAGAGAGGACAGAGGACACACACAAAGTTCGATTATGCAAGCAAACGAAAGAGTTGGTGGACCAAAACAGTGCAGTACGATAGCAGAAATGCCAGTGCCAGTAGCCCAATCTTGCACTCCGGCGGACATTTTTCAAACATTTCAACAAATCGACAGGACACAAAAGACGAATGCATGAGCATATCAGACATTGCCATGCGTCTATCGATGTCGCTATTGCCATCGATTAAATTAAAGTCCCATTGGGGTAGTCGCGGTGGTGGCTCAATTCTGTCCTTAACGAGTGAACTTGCGTGAAAAAAAAACAATGAATCGGCAAAGGACGACATTGTTCATTCTTGCCTTTGTTCTTGTCACGTCGACATTCTCTGTTGTGAGGCTTGACTTGAAGAGCCTTTACAGCCCAGTTAGTGAGATATCGATCGCTCTTTCTGACGACATTGAGCAGAGCGCAATTCGTATTCAAGAGCATAATTATTCACGAGTGGAGAATTTAGCTTTCAATGTGCCACCTCCACCTACCAATCCATCATTTCCACCAGATGTGGAAGCCAGTGTCACAAATTCTGACCAGCCGCCCAAGGGCACGTCACTTTGGATTTATGTTCAACAATTCTCGGAGGGCATGGCAACGTGGAGGATTTCCTTTGCTGAAATTCTCATGATCGCCAAGAAGCTCAATGCGACTGTGGTGGAGCCCTGCATACTCCGTGGACGCTTACGAACTTGTAACGATTCCACGTATCGGCTGAATCAAGTTTACGATATGAGACTACTTCGACAGTTTCATCCACAAATTGTATCATTTGATGATTACCAGTCCATGCTTGCAGTTCAGAACCCAATCATTGTTTCCATGTGTCTACAAGACCCAAAGGGATATCCACCTCCCAGCGAGCTTTGTGGCAACATTACTAATTGGTATAAAAAGAGAGTGAATGTTCCTCTTGACATGGCACTGCAACAGAATAACGGAACGACTGTGGTTATTCATATCAAATTCTATCGACGAGGTGGTTTCCACCGAACCAGAGTCGAGGACGAAAGGCTGGCGGATTTCGAAACGACTGGATCCATACTCGCCACATACTTTGCTTTTGAACGCCAACATTATGAAGCGGTCGATAAGATTCTGGGATTCATGGGAATTTCCAACACTTTGGACTTTGATGTTATTCACTGGCGAGGTGAAACGGGGAACATGCAGTACGACGATTGTGTCACCAAGATTATGCAAACCAGAGAAGCCATGAATAGCAACAATACTGTTTTGCTGTCGAGCATTCGTCGGCAACCGGACATGCAATGGTACACTTCGAACAATCAAAGTGAAGCCATCGAGAGTCTTGATCGGCTCTTGAACTCAGGATTTCACAATTTGGATCAGGTGCTTGATAAAGTCCAAGACACGATCCCAGACAAGGTTGTACTTGCAGTTTGGGACCAAATTATCACTCAAAAGGCCAGACGCTTTGCCACGTGCACGAGGTATTGCCAATGGGCGAAGAATCCCTGTGTAACATGCAACCATCTTGGAAACTTTGCCCAGACGGCAGTTGATTGGCGAAACGAAAATAACAAGTCGAGCGACGAGTGTTGGCCAATATAGCGCTGCTGAACCGAACAGATGTTACAAGTGTCATCCAACCATCTCCTGGATCAAGCGCTACAACAAGTCCACGGCACAACAGTGATGAATATCAAGCATGAGTGGCTTCCGCAACACAAACGTTGGACGACACCGCTTGGTACGTCCTCGTTTCATGGAATGAATCCTCTCGAAGTACTTTGACTTTACGGGCCACCATTTACGATGCAGTAGACAAGCTGCTGCACTCGATGGGAATCTCCCACAAGTCTGACTTTGATGAGATTCACTGGCGAGCTGAATTGCCCAACATTCGTTACGATGATTGTCCCTTCAAGATCCTGCCAATCAGGGATGCCGTGAATAGCAGCACTACTGTTTTGATGCCAAGGCTCAATCGGCAAGCTTCGTTGCAATGCTTCATTCCGTATCGACAAGGACAAGCCAGTCAGAGTCTCAACCGACTGATGTGGTGTGTTGGAAGCGGACCGGCTCACCATCGCACTGGACTGTGCTACCGCGTCGTTCGGTCCGCGTTCTTCAGGCACCAGCATTTGTTCTTGTGAAAGAGGGCTTTCCTCTCTTTCGAGTGTTTGTCGCAACACGGTGATGGCACATCACCTAACTATCTACTTGTTGATGCGCCATCACCTAACTAACCTTCCCAGGCGTCAGACGATTGAAGTAATTGACCCAAGTGAACGCTTGCGAAAGAACGCCTTCTGCAAACGCAACACGACAAGTGTCAAGGTTGGCTTCATTTTTATAGAGCTAAATTACTTAGTACTACTGTAGCTCACAATGTACATAAAAGAACAAGCACTTTCGTCCACGAAAGAGCTACCAAGTTACTTCTTTTCTTTCGCACTCCAACGTCCATGAAGTATCTCCTCCGGGCGATATTCGTTTCCCACAACTGTCACAAGCCGGCATGTATGTACAAGTTAGATCAGGCCCTGCAGAAAAGTAATGACATGCTCCTCCCAGACACGGTGGTGATTGCTGTATGGGATCAAATTATGGCACTCCAAGCTACGGGATTTGTCACCTGTGCGAGAAACTGTCGTCAGCGAAACGCTGCCTGTGCATCGTGCAACTATCTTGGAAATTACGCCCAGATGGCCGTCGGCATTCGACGAAGTCGTGGCAAGTCAAGCGATGAGTGCTGGCCGATTTAGAGGTGTTGATCCATCGTGGTCTGTTCTGGCCAGACACTGCAATTCAGTCGCATGTATGGTTGCAAGGAGCGATAGAGTGTGCGTGAGCACGAGAATCTTGAGGTGAAAATTTTCAATGAACGGGTAATACATGAAATTCGCATATAATAATACAGATAGTCACGTACGGACAACCAGATACTTTCATCGGAATCACCGTGTTCATCAGTCCCAGTTCCTCGTTCGGTAGGTGGGGTACAGCAGCCAATAGAATGCAGACACACATGGATCAATAGTTCGAATGTACGGTACAGTACCTGGTACTGTGATTCTGTGAATCACACTATAGTATGCGTACCATACTGTCTTTGTGGCCAGAACGCCCATGTGCTCGCAGCACATGCCTGGTACATACTTGTACCAGGTACTGTACTCCGAGTACGGCTTTACAGACTTGAAGTACGAGTACCTGTACTTGTACTCCGCTTACAATGGTTGCGTAACTGTGCCGTAACGCATGAAACAGATCCTACGCCATACACCTGTAGCACTTGGACGAGTACAAGTACGATTGTACTTCGATTGTACGCTTTATTGTACAAGGTACAAGTACTGCAGCTCCAACAACTGTTAATTCATCCATAAGACCATGAGCATATAGTTAATTGAGCGAGGTCCCATCCATCACGTTCTATCAACTTGCATCATCACCATCTCACATCGTCATTTCAATCGCACACAGAATCGCATTCTTTTCTCGTCATATTGTACAGAAGACAAGATCAGATGGACGTCGACGTAATTTCTCTTAGCCACGGCGACGCCACTCTACAACAGGAGCAACAAATGGAGCGTGACCTCGCAGAGCGATTCAACACAGCGACGCAGTCGGAGGAATTGCCATCTGAGGCGAGTTCCCGTTCCGTGTACTCATTCACCTCTCGTTTGCGCGAGAACATTGTTCAGTTTACAAAGTTGGCGAGTGTGATACAGCAATGGCTCCAGCATGAGAAACCAGAACGTTTTGCTGAAGACTCCTTCGGGTTTCGATGTGCGACCATTCGCGGCGAGAAGTGTACCTGCACTACATGCGAAGCCATCGCCGAGCTGAAGGAAAGTTGCGAGTCCTTCCTCACAAGCAAGGCAGCACACGAGGCTGCCAAGATGGAGCATTCAGCAGTTATGAAGGCACATGCCGAGGCTGAGAAAGTACATGCCGAGGCTAAGAAAGTGCATGCCGACACTGTAATGAAACATTGTTCTTCCAGTCGGGATGACGTGGTGCAGCATCTGCGAGCTGAGATTCTTGTTAAGGATGCCAGGTTGGTTTCCAAAGATGCCGACCTTGTCGCCAAAGATGCCAGGTTGGTTTCCAAAGATGCCAAGTGTGTTATCGACAAAGCCACGCTTGTTGCCACCAAACACAGTGAGGTCCAGTCCCTCTTGGGAGCATTGAAGACTGCTGGCAACGAAACTGCCGTCGTAACAGGCGAAAGTACTGTAGACACTGCGGACGGCCTTTCAGAGACTAGATTCGATACCACGCCGCAGCCCACCCCGTCAAAGTTTGACAGATTGTGCCGTCCATCTGCAATGGAATTGGACGAGGCTCACTTTCTTCCTAGTCTTTCACAAAATCACGAGGATTTACTTGATAAGTTCTACGCGTATATTAAACGCATTTTTGGAATGGCGTCAAGGTTAGATGCTGTCGATACGGACTACCACTTCAAGATTGATAAAACAGTCAAAGGTATTATTGGATGGAACGTCGGCGACGAGCCTATTTCGGAGTTATCTACGGCAGAGTTCTTTACACCTGGCCTCGTAGCTCAGGAAAGCGAAGGGGTGCAACCGATTTTGTATGCAATCATGTTCCAAATGACGCGGTTACTTGACCTTGATCAGCATATAACCCGTGAGCAAGGGATTCCAAGAATTGAAAATCGTCGGGCTCGTTACATTGACGTGGTTGTAGCATCGAATGTGGAAGAGTACTTATTGGCTATCCTACCTGCAATGCTTGGTGTTCCAATTGAGATCAAGCCAACCGCTCGCAAGACCACCAAAATCAACTGTCTTCTGGTGGAGGCGCAGAATCAATTGATCGGACACTTGGCCAAGCGAGCCATGTTCTCCTTCGATTTTGTGGGGATTGGCGAGGATTGTACACTCTTTGGCCTTGAACTTACCATGGGATCCGTCGCTGTCATTGTTCTCGAACTCTCTGGTGTGGGAACCGACCTTGTGAAAGTCACTACACGGCGAACGGCACGGGTGCCGCTCTTCGACAAAGTTACTAGAGAGAAGCTTTTCGGTGAAAAGGCGAAGGATGTGGAGGCCTCTTTCGAGGCTGTAGACGAACAGCACGCTCTGCCTGCAGGTTTTCGCCTCCTTGCTCGCACGCTGATGTCAGCTCAACCGAGTGTGGGTAAATCTCTGTTTGCAAGCATGAAAGACACTACCGGTAGTGATAGTTGCTCTATGCGCTCGAACAATGCTGAGCCAATAAAGTTGGGTTTCTATTTGGGATCTGGAGCCTTTTCGCATGTGTTGAAACTGGACATAAATGGCAGAGACGATGCATTCGTCAAGGTGCCGAAGTCGCACCGAATGAAGAAGTCTCTCGAAGGAGAGGCTGAGGCTTTACGGAATCTGCGCGGGCACGGCAGTATCCCTCAACTGTACGATACTGACAACTCCATCAAGACTCTGGATATACAAATCAGATGCGAGTTCTCGTCTCTCCCGTGCTTGCCATTGATAGGTCTCATTGGTCAATCGACAAGCCAAAAGCGCGGTTCTTGGCAGAGTGACGCCTTGGCAATCATTTTCAATGAAGTCTACAGCGCACTCCAATTTGCCCATGGTAAAGGTTGGGCCCACCTGGATGTCCGCCCGTCGAATATCATTGCTGGTGTCAATCCTGAGGATAATTGCTTCAAAGTGTTGCTGATTGACTGGGGTTGTGCCTGTCGCACCGACAAAGAAGTAAAGGGATTCGTTGGCTGTCCGCCTTACGCTCATGATACCCTCTTCGGTCTGACAAAACGGTGGACGCCTTGTCTGAACCATGACTTGGCATCGCTCGTGTACTCGGTTGCACGCCTATCCAAAGGATGTGTCCCCTGGTCGGGCTTTTCAAATCACCGAGCGGTGACGGAGGACGTCAGAAATTGCAGATTCGAAGAGACCAGCAAGATTTGGACGGAGCTTCTTGAGACGTGGAAGTTCTCTCCGGAGATCGAGAGGGCGCTCCATGCCATAGGCTATCAGGGGAACATGACGAGGAAACGGAAGAAATCGGGAGAATCTCTGTAAATCAGCAAAAGTGGAGCAGGGGAATGGACTGAGCGTTTCTCGCTTGTCCTTATGGGGCCAGGGTTCAAATTAGATAGGAAATCCTTAACTTAAAGAAAATGATACCACAGGAGCCCTTTGATTAAGAAGGGAAAAGTACCACAGGTGTACATGAAACGCCATATCCAACTCACCTACAAAGGTCGCAATCCAAAAGAAGGGAGAACGCAAACTACCAGATGAATGATGATGAACAAACGTGATGATTAGTCTTTATATGGCTGGTTTCAGGTTCGAGGAGCACGAGGTAGGCGTTCATACGTTTTGTACAGGCGGATTTTTCTCCTAAGTGGCCAAGTCCTCCGACGTCACGAAGCATTATGTAACACATTTACAGTCGACAGAGGTAAGCGTGCCGACGATGAGATTGAATGCATTCGGAATTACCCCAGCAGCAACCGTAGCCTGACTAGGCCAGAGGCAGACACAGCCATACAAGGACAGCTAACCACACAGCAGAACAAACTCAAATCGACGAGAGCTTTGTCGACGGTGGGAATGAGTCGAATCCCGTCTTCAGGACCTGAGGCGATGCTGCGGCTGAGTAAGTGAAATATCAATCGCAATTTCGGCCGACATTGAGCAGACCGCAATTCGTATTCAAGAGCATAATTATTCACGAGTGGAGAATTTTAGTTTCAATGTGCCACCACCACCTTCCTATCAATCATTGGAAGCCAGTGTTATAAATTCTGACAAGCCGCCCGGGGGCACGTCACTTTGGATTTATGTTCACCATTTGCTGAAATTCTCATGGTGGCCAAGAAGCTCTATGCGACTTTGGTGGAGCCCTGCGTACTGCGTGGGCGCTTACGAACTTGTGACGGTTCCACGTATCGGCTGAATCAAGTTTACGATATGAGACAAATCCGACAATTTCATCCACACATTGTATCATTTGCTGATTACCTGTCCATGCTTGCAGTCCAGAACCCATTCATTGTGTCGATGTGTATACAAGACCCAAAGGGATATCCTCCTCCCAGCGAACTTTGTGGCAACATTAGTAATTGGTATAAAGAGAGAGTGAATGCTCCTCTTGACATGGCCCTGCAACAGAACAACGGAACGACTGTGGTTATTCATATCAAATTCTATCGACGAGGTGGTTTCCACAGAACGAGAGTCGAGGACGAAAGGCTGGCGGATTTCGAAACGACTGGATCCATACTCGCCACATACTTTGCTTTCGAACGTCAGCATTATCAAGTGGTCGATCAGGTTCTGGGATTCATGGGAATTTCCAACACTTCTGACTTTGATGTTATTCACTGGCGAGGTGAAACAGGGAACATGCAGTACGACGATTGTGTCACCAAGATTATGCAAACCAGAGAAGCCATGAATAGCAACAATACTGTTTTGCTGTCGAGCATTCGTCGGCAACCGGACATGCAATGGTACACTTCGAACAATCAAAGTGAAGCCATCGAGAGTCTTGATCGGCTCTTGAACTCAGGCTTTCACAATTTGGATCAGGTGCTTGATAAAGTCCAAGACACGATCCCAGACAAGGTTGTACTTGCAATTTGGGACCAAATTATTACGCAAAAGGCCAGACGCTTTGCCACGTGTACGAGGTATTGTCAATGGGCGAAGAATCCCTGTGTAACATGCAACCATCTTGGGAACTTTGCCCAGACGGCAGTTGATTGGCGAAACGAACATAACAAGTCGAGTGACGAGTGCTGGCCAATATAGGGCTGCTGAACCGAACATTTGTTACAGGTGTCATCCAACCATCTCCTGGATCAAGCGCTACAAAAAGTCCACGGCACAACAGTGATTCATATCAAGGATGAGTGGCTTCCGCAATACAAACGTTGAACGAAACCGTTTGGTCCGTCCTCGTTTCATCGAATGAATCCTCTCGACGTACTTTGACTTTACGGGCCACCATTACGATACAGTTGACAATCTACTACACTAGATGGGAATCTCCCACAAGTCTGACTTTGATGTGATTCACTGGCGAGCTGAATTGCCGAACATTAATTATGATGATTGTGCCTCCAATATCTTGCAAACCAGATATACCATGAAGAGTAACACTACTGTTTTGATGTCAAGCCTCAATCGGCATGCTGCATTGCAATGGTCTATTCCCTATCGACAGGGACAAGTGATTCAGAGTCTCAACTGACTGGCAGAAGCTGGCATGTACAAGTTGGATCAGGCCCTTGACAAACGTCATGACATGCACCTCCCAGACACGGTGGTAATTGCTGTATGGGACCAAATTATTGCACTCAAAGCCAAGAGATTTGTTACATGTACGAAAGGCTGTCGTCAGCGAGAAGCTGCCCGTGTGCAGTGCAACTATCTTGGAAACTATGACCAAATGGCCATTGGGATACGACAAAGTCATGGCAAATCAAGCGATGAGTGCTGGCCGACTTAAAGGTGTTCTTCCATCCTGGTCAGGCCTGCGAGCAACGAAAGAGTATTTGTGTGAGCACAAGAATCGTGGTGAAAAATGGCAAAGACCGGCCTCATACTTCACAATGCATAATGCTGTTAGTCGCGTAAGGACAAAAATAGTCTCTTTGGCGTCAACCTCATATATACACATGTATGCTATATGCTATATCTATGCGATACATCACCAGCCAATATCATAGAATGCAGACTCACGAACTGTCCTACCGGTAGATGGGGGATGAATTGTGTCGCACGGTACTGTACCTCCTAATACCATGAGTACGATACTGTCACACTGGATGTCGCTTCTCTATGCTACCGGTAGTGGCGCGGATTCTGTGAATGGCGATGACCGATGACTGATGACTGCATCCGCTCCGTACAAGTACTGGACGGTAGCATACGAGTTGTCCGTACTCAGAGAACTGAGAACCAGAGACGGGAATTTCAAACCCAGCCCACCCAAACCCACGGCCCACCCAAACCCATTGGGTTAAGGGTGGGTTTTGGGTGAGCTCAGGATTTCATGGGTGGGTCTGGGTGGGCCGGCAAATCATAGCAAAAAATGACTGTAGATGTTTGCTACCGGTAGTAGTAGAGCCATCTAGTCCAGTACTAACTACTGGGTTTGGGTGGGTTTGGGTAGGTCTTGGTAGATCGTATGGGTTCTGGGTGGGTTTGGGCTGGTACTTCCGTGAGCGTAGCCTTACGTGGGTACCCATGGGTTTGATATTTTCAGAAATTCCCGTCTCTGCTGAGAACATCGGTATACAGTATACAGTACACAGTACACAGTACACAATATACGTGTACAGTGTACAGTACTCGGAGCACACTCAGAACCTGCCGTACTCATCTCTCCAGCCTCCAGTCTCCAGTATGCTCATCCAGTGCGCAGAACTGTTTGGTTGGCCATTGTCCAGCACGGTGTGTCATTGGCCTTCATATGGCATTTGACTGCCTCTGTAACAGCCTCAATGCATACACCTGCAGCCTGCAAACTGCAAACCTCATTGACTCATTGAGAAAGTCTCGATCTGGATTGACTCGGCATTCAAGGACTTGGCTCGGTTTACCGGTACTCTTGAGGATCGTATCGTGACATCCTGACGTTCTAACTTTACGCCAAAGCTCGCTGGATCAGTTCTAGATACGTCAACCTGCGAAGATTGCATCCCCTACCGTTTCTCTGTGCAAAATCCGTCAAAGCCAAGACCTCAGTCATTTCTTGCAAGAGAGCTTTTCTGCATCGTTAGCATTGGATCACTGTTCATCAGGATTTGGTGGGAACTACCGGTAGCACCCCTCCTGAGATCCCATTTGTTATCTCGAGGGCTTCGAGCTTCGAATGATCGTATACTACCACAATGGGAGTTTCAGTGAGCAAAAGACTGCTCATGATGGCATTGCTTATCGTTACTGTTATTCTCTCAGTTCTGAAGCTTGGCTTGAACAGAATAGACGACCCGGTTACCGTTAGATCGATCGATACTTCGGATGTCATAGAGCAAACCAACGTTCAAATTCACGAACCTAACTCGTCTGGAGTGGTGAAATCAACTCTGCATGTACGACCTCCTAATCAATCATTTCCAGCGATTCGTATTCGAAAGCCTACAACCTCACGAGTGGAGAATCCGACTCTCAACATGCAGCATTCCAAACAATCATTTCCAGCTATTCGTATTCACAAGGCTAAATCTTCACGAGTGGAGAATTCAACTATCAATGTCCCACCACCTTCGAATCAATCATTTCCAGAAGATTCGAAAAACAGTGCCATTGAATCGTACCAGCCAAAGGGCACATCGGTGTGGATATACGTTCAGGAATTCTCAGAGGGTATGGCAACCTGGAGGATATCACTCGCCGAAATTCTCATGGTTGCCAAACGACTGAATGCAACCGTGGTGGAACCATGTATTGAGGGTGGTCGGTTGCGAACCTGTCACGTTGCCAAATACCGACTCGGACAAGTGTACGATTTGAGACGTCTCCGTCGGTTTCACCCACACATTGTTTCCTATGAGGATTATCAGACCATGCTCGCAGTGGAAAATCCAATTATTATTACCACATGTCTTCAATTCCCACGAGGGACGCCATCTCCCGACAAGGTTTGCGGGAATGTAACGAACACGTACCAAGAGAAGGTGAATGCCCCAATCGAAAAAGCGCTACAATACAACAATGGCACGACGGTGATTCATATCAAGTATTATCGACAAGGTGGTTTCCTCAATACAAAATTCGAGCGAAAACGCTTGGTGCTTGCTCGCTTTATCGAACCAATCCTAACCGACCATTTTGAGTTTGAAAGTCAGCATTACGATAGCGTGGACTATTTGCTGCGATTAATGGGAATTTCCAATAATTCTCACTTTGATGTGATCCACTGGCGAGCTGAAAGGCCTGACATTAACTATGATGATTGTGCGACCAAGATTTTACAAGCCAGAAAGAACATGGGTAGCAAGGCCGCTGTGCTGCTGTCCAGCATCAATCTACAGGCTGACAGGCAATGGTTCGATCCTGACCGATATAATCAAAGTGACGCCATCCAAGGTCTCAATCGACTCTTGGACTCTGGATTTCTCAAACTGGATCAGGTGCTGGATAAAGTCCAAAATATGATCCCCGACCAGATTGTTGTTCCAGTTTGGGACCAAATCATTGCTCAGAAAGCTCGACGTTTTGCCACTTGCACGAGAGGTTGTCGTCAGAAGGAACATCTCTGTGGCATGCAATTTTCTTGGTAACTTTGCCCAAACAGCTGTCGACTTGCGGAAACAGAGTGGCAAGTCGAGTGACGAATGCTGGCCAATCTAGTTTGTCGCGCACGAGCAGCATGTCAGTCAGGAGACGGATGTGAACACAAGATCAATGCCCAGAATGAGCGCCAGCTCGTCAGGCTTGTATCCGTGGCCAACGATTGAGGAAGTCTGGTCAGGTGTCGCTCGGAAGCTATACCATATTCCCCGTAAATTTTTTTTGCCGTCCTCCTGCCTTCAGCAAGGCTAAAGCACAGGTGCTGCCAATGGCATCAAGCCTCTTGTTCGGGTCATGGCAAGCACCATGCCCTCCCTCCAGAGGAATGGCATGTCGCACCATGCCCTCCCTCCAGAGGAATGGCATGTCGCACCATGTCTTGAATGACCCGGCATCAAAAAAATCGAGCAGAGACAACGACACAATATCCAAATCTAGATTTGAGTTCGAGCAGAAATGCTTCAGGGCACCTGCACAATTCTACGTCGTATTCAGTAAACACTCATGAATAGTGTCGAGTGTTTGGAAGCAGAAATTGAGCAAACGTAGGTACACGGCGTATACTTTGCTTTCTTGAAAAAAGTCCATGTGGTCAAGCGTGTCCCCCCGGGTCGTCCTGCATCTTTTCTGTACAGTGTTCCTTGTCAAGCAACATGAAGAGATCGACCATGGCACATGTTGCTGTTCCGAATGTCAACAACTAGCAGTGTAATGTGTGCCATGGTGGCCGCACTCTCAAGTTGGTAAACGACGAGAGGATTTGTGTGACGTGTGACACAATTTTCAACTCGGATTTATTGGGAATAACGGTTTTGTCGTTAATTAGTACTCGACTACAAGTACTCCAGTACTAGTACCAGCAGCTACGATGGCGAAATTGACAAAATTTGGCGCGGTTGGCTCGGACTTTCCTTCCTTCACCCGGTGCACAAGAAAACGGACGCGCGCATTGGAGCTCGTGAAGGCTGTCACGTCCTGTATTCATATGATATCCGTATCGTCGGATTTCATCGCATTGCTCGACACAACCAGTGGTGCACATCAGCTGCGACCCTGCGACTGATCGTACATACTAGCTAGAGTATACAACAAACTCTTCTAGAATCATGGGCATTTCAGTGAGCAAAACACTGCTGATGATGGTTGTCCTTATCGCCGGTGCAGCTTTCTCTGTTCTGAGGCTTGACTTGAACAACAAATACAACCCGGGCAAAATGAAATGGATCGCAATAGCTGCAGAAATGGAGCAGAGAGCTACATACAGTAAGTACTCCGAGTACTCGAGTACTACGAGTAATGAAGGGCCAACTGCGTCACACGTGGTCAAGACAACTATCCAAGTTCCACCTTCCAGTCAATCATTCCCAATAAAACCTGCAAAACCTGCCGCAATTTCTAAAAAACAGCTGCCCACGGGTCCGTCTCTTTGGATATTCGTGGAAGTATTCGCAGAAGGCATGGCATCATGGAGGATTTCCTTGGCCGAAATTCTCATGATTGCCAAAAAGTTGAATGCCACCGTGGTGGAACCCTGTATCCTGCGTGGTCGTCTACGAGCCTGTGATGATTACACCGCTCGACTGGATCAAGTGTACGATGTTGGTAAACTCCGCAAGTTTTACTCCAACATGGCATCCTATGAGGATTATCAGACCATGGTGACAATGGAGAAGCCCGTGATGGTTCCCATGTGTCTTCAGAAACCAACTGGGAATCCACCCATCAAGAGGGTTTGTGGCAAGGCACCGAATATTTATAGCAGCACAGTGAACGCTCCTCTCGACAAGGCACTTTTACAGCAGAAAAAAGGTCCGACGGTGATTCAAATCAAGTACTATCGACAAGGTGGTTTCCACAAAACTAGAGTTGGTGGAGAAACTTTAGTGAATTTCAGAAAGACTGGCCAGATACTCGAACAATACTTTGCATTTGCACGCCAGCATTACGACATCGTGGACTATCTGCTTCAATTGATGGGAGTATCCAACACGTCGGGATATGATGTAATTCACTGGCGTGCCGAAAAGCCCGACATTCATTACAATGATTGTGCCACCAAGATTTTACAAATCAGAAAGACCATGGGGAGCAAAACTACTGTCTTGCTGTCAAGTATCAACCACGAGGTTGATATGCAATGGTACAAGCCAGAAATGTACAATCAAAGTGACGCCATTCGTAGTCTCGATCGACTCTTGGACTCTGGATTTCTCAAACTGGATCAGGTGTTGGATAAAGTCCAAAACATGATCCCCGACCAGATAGTGATTCCAGTGTGGGATCAAATCATTGCTCTCAAGGCACGACGGTTTGCCACTTGTACGGGAGGTTGTGGTCGTAGCCATCGTTGTGCGGCATGCAATTTTCTTGGTAACTTTGCTCAGACAGCGGTCGACTTGAGGAAACAGAGTGGCAAGTCAAGTGACGAGTGCTGGCCAATCTAGAGTAGCAGTTGTTAAAGCCGCTGCCCCTGCTGTCACGTACATCATTGTCCGTTTGGAGACGGATGAGCACAAGCACGCATGCCTTGTAGATCCGTTCTTCGCGGGAAATGCTCGAGGAAGGACAGTGATGAGATTTTGGGAACGATCTGGTTCGTGGACAGCGATTCTCGGTGTGCCAGTGTCAGTCTTGAAAAATCCGTCATCGACCAGCATGATACATTTCACGCAATACGGAGTTACCGTTGGGAAGAGGACTGTGGCCAGAATGTGTGTTTCAACTTCTCTCTGGTGATACCATCATCAAAAAGAGGGAAGGCCAATATAACCATCCAGGATTGGGTACAACCCGTTCTACACATATTCGGAGTACGAGATAGAAGTGTCTCAGGACACAGCGGATTCATCCTCCATAAACCACTGCTGTAGTATTAGATAATCTACACAGAGTTTCGGGCTAAATGTATGCATACTTCCCTTCAATATAACTAAACTAAAGTCGTCTCAGCGTAATGAGACAATGGGACAGCTCTGTAATGGATGGAAAAGCTGCTGTCTGCCATGGTTGTGGCAAGACAACGAACTGAGCTTCGATCCACAATCATGCCACCGGCAGTTTTCAGGTTTCGCATCAAATGCGCATATTTATGCATAAGCCGGAATTTCAAAAACGGTCCGTTGCCTGAAATCGTATCCACAATAAAACACCACTGTTGCAATAATTAAAATTATGAAATCGATTTTAAGAAATATAGCTTTCTTTACTTGAAGTATGGTCTGCTGTTTACCGGATCTTCCTCTTTGATACATATCCTGTAGTAGTATGACATAGTAAGAACTATGAAATAGCGGTTGAACGCGTAATAATGGTCGTCCTTAGGTGCGACATACATTGTGATTTTTGAAAAGTGGTCCGATGTGCTGTATGAGTTGAGTGTCTCTTTGCCCACATTGTGCATTTGAAAGGGCCACAGTTGTTTCTCGTCGTTTCGTCGTCTTGTGTCATCTCAAGAGCATCTATCAGCAAACCTGCGAAACACACACACACATCGTTTTCCGTTCCTTGCATCGTTTTCAAAAGCCAAGGCGTCAGTCGTTGCTTCCAGTGGGTTCGGTTCTGTATCGAGGCGCTAAAGCACTGTTCATCGGCGGCATTGGTAAACAGCTGTTGCGCGTACGACTGCAAAAAGTCAGCTATCCTCAAATCGACATCTCAAGGGCTGAGAGCTGCGACTGATTGTATACTTCAACTGCTACTACAATGGGTATTCCAGTGAATAAGACACTGCTCATGATAGCCTTCATTATCGCTGCCGCTGCTCTGTCTATTCAAAGGCTCGATGTAGACATCAAGTACATCATGGCAACGAGGTGGTCGATCCCTGCTTCGTCCAACATTGAGACGAGCGCATGTAAGTACTTATAGCATTTTTTCAAGAGGCTAATACTTCATGAGTGGAGAGAATTCAACTCACAAATGTGAACCAACTTCCAACATTCATTCCCTGCAGATGCTAGTAGAACCATTGCAACACCGTCGTTCCAACAGCCCAAGGACACGTCACTTTGGATCTACGTGGAAGAATATTCCGAGGGAATGGCAACTTGGAGGAAATCACTAGCCGAAATTCTCATGGTGGCCAAGAAATTGAATGCGACAGTCGTGGAGCCCTGCATCCGACGGATACTTGCGTGCGTGTGATGATTATACAGCCCGACTCCATCAAGTGTACGACGTCAGTAAACTTCGCAAATTTTATCCAAACATGGTATCCTATGAGGATTATCAGGCCATGGTGGCAGCGGAGGACCCAGTCATTGTACCAATGTGTTTTCTTAATCCAAAAGGGCCTCTGAAAAAGTATTGTGGCAAATTAGCGAACATGTATCGAAGGGAAGTAAATCCACTTTTGAAAAAGGCGCGTCAACGAAAAGGTGGCACGACTGTGATTCACATCAAATATTATCGACAAGGTGGCTTTCTCGATACCAAAGTTGGAGGGAAAAAGTTGGTGGATGTCAATCGGACTGAATTAATACTTGCCAAACACTTTGCGTTTGCACGCCATCATTATGATATCGTGGACTATTTGCTTCGATTGATGGGAATCTCAACACTTCGGACTTTGATGTGATTCACTGGAGAGCGGAAAAGCCAAATATTGATTATGACGATTGTGCTACCAAGATTTTACAAGCCAGAAACGCCATGGGCAGCAAGACCACTGTTCTGATGTCGAGCATCAATCAGGAACCGGACATGTTATGGTACAATCCGGACAAGTACAATCAAAGCGATGCCATCCGAAGTCTCGATCGGCTCTTGGACTCTGGATTTCACAAGCTGGATCAGGTTCTTGATAAAGTCAAAGACATGATCCCCGACAAAATTGTTATTCCAGTGTGGGATCAAATCATTGCTCAAAAGGCCCGACGTTTTGCCACTTGCATAAAAGGTTGTGCCCTGACAAACGATCTTTGTGTGGCGTGCAACTTTCGTGGCAACTTTGCCCAAACGACGGTGGACCTGCGGACGAAGGTTGGCAAGTCGAGTTACCAGTGCTGGCCAATCGAGTAGGCAGCGCGTACGGACATGTCGGGTCGGTTGGGAGACCCGTGAATGCGATTTTAATGCCCATCAAAATGAGCGCCAGCTCGATAGGCTTGTATCCGGTGCCAATAATTGAGGATTGAATACGGTCAGTTCTTGGAAAAATCGTGTCCGTGCATCGACAGCCACTCTCGGGTTGCAAGTGCGTAGTCTTTATTAACCATCAATGTTAGCGCGATGCCCGTGATAGACCGAAGACCAAAATACATGCGCAGGGATCTCATTTCACGCTCCGATGCCTCTACATGTGACTCACATGCCGTAGCCATCAATAGCTTTCAGGTGGCTATCATCAGACTTCCAGTGGTGCGCCTTCTGTGATCTCAAACTAGTATAGATCGCACTTCGTAGTACAAGTGTAACAAAATGACTTGCTACGGATGAAAGGTGTCAATAGAGCGCATTCTGGAAGCTGTTTTGTTGAAAGGAAAAAGTAAGTTTCCGTGGAAGGACGGGGAGTGTCTGCGGTCTGCGGTGTGCTGACCAGTGACCAGGCACCACCGGTAGTTATGTAGTTATGCATACCAGTTACGAAATAACAGAACTTGACTAATAATAGAGATAATAGTACTCCAGCCTCCAGCACGATATCGTACTAACAACCTAACAACCCCATGAACTTGGAAGCCCTACATACTAAAAGGTTTGTTGTGTGTAGAGTCGATGTTTTTACTCTCCACTCTCTCGTGTGCTGTGTTCTACCGGTAACCGGTACATACCGGTAGTACTCAGGCAACCAGACAGAACCTACCGGTAGTAGAGTAGAGAACACAAATTTGAAAGGATCGTGCGTCCTGCGTCAATCTACACGGCATATATGTAGATTTATAACGGGAATTCAAATGACTACTATGCATAGGTATCATAGCTCTATAGCCGTTGATTTTGGACGTGCTTGCAAGCTTGCAAGGGGGTTCAAGCAACTTCAACATAAAAAGGTCGTTTTGTGTTTGAAATTGAGTTGTCTCTATGTCAACAGTTGCGTTCCTTCGTTCTTGCATTGTCCGCTTTCGGAGTAGTTCACTTTCATGGATCAATAAATCACATTACTCGAGTACAAGCATAAACTAGATAGTGAGACGACAAAAAATAAACACCACCGAAAAATCGTCCTTTTGGCTTCAAAATGTACCAAACGATGCAGAATCCTCCCGTCCACATGCTCAATCAAAAACATTTGGAAAAGGAGTGTTATTGATGAAGTTATGTTTAATCGACTTTTTCGGAACCCGGAGGAAGTAAACTAGATAACGAGACACTCGTATAATTTACAGTACATTCTACACGACTTGAGTGGAGAAAACTTGACAACAAAGCAAGCTATCGTACTTTGTTGCAAATTGATAACAAGGTCGTATTTTTGAGTCAAACACTTGAAACATGATAAGAACTATAATTTTAATAGGCCTGAACATTCAAATGGGTGTGGGAGATGGAGTTCATCATCGTTTGAGCTCATTCATTGGTGAGAGCCATCACGATGGGTTGTCGTCTGACGGCGAAAAATTTAGCAGAACAAAATGTTTGGAGAGAAAATTTAGCAATACAAACGTTCAGAAGAAAAATATTTTCGTCGCCATCACAGCATCAACCTCAAACCAACATCACAACAAAATGGTAGGCTTTGAGCACCCTTTTGCAATGAATGACAAACCATTATCACTGCATCTTTATTGATGCACCTCTTTGAAGCCCTTCATGTTTTCAGTGATGCATTGCAAATTGGTTGCAAGCATTGCTTCCTTTGCATTGACATGTGAGTATGAAAGAGCAATTGATGTCAGGAAATTTTATGTGTCGCGAAAAAAATTACCGCGAACTTCGGTCGAAGATAACTCCTGAACCAAGGTGACTACGCCAAAAGTAGCTACAGCAACTAACCACCAAATAACGTTAAGAACAACTTTTAAACGCACGAAAATCGAAGTCAAAGTGCGTCAATACGGTGTTTGAGACGTGTAAAGAAAGTGTCTCACTACTGCCTGACAACAAACCGTCTCCCTATCTAGTTTATGCTTGTACCGGAGAAGGACTTCGCGCTAGGCTGAGGACTTATCCATGCAGAATCCGGGCTAGGAACGTGCGTTCGCAGAAAACCTCGGCATGTTCTACTCCACCAGTGCACACATAAGTTCAACACAAGTCCTGCTTTCAACCTCATAGACCAGGTCTGGGATCTTGTTTGTCTTTACTGTAGTAGAGGCATTCAAAGCATTGTCTCTGTTTGACTTCTGCTTTCTGGACAGGTAAGTATGATTTCTCGATCCCATCCTAACATCGTGACAAACCTGACTTATGGTCCTAACAATCTCCAAAACAATCGAAAGAATACTCCTAGAGTACGCCAGTTTCTTGTTGACACCTGCAACTCGCTCCCTGTGAACTTCTACGCTACTCTGCGTATATCCATGAAAGCCAAGACGACAGTCATTTCTTCCAAGAGCATTCTCCTTCATTTCATCAGAAGACTGAAGCCCTGATCGTCAGCATTGGTAACGCAGACAGCCAGCACGCGTAAAGTCAGCTATCCTTTAGTCGTCGCAAGGGCTGCCAGCCGCGAATAATCGCTCACTACTACTATGGGCACTCCAATGAATAAAACACTACTCGAGATAGCCTTTCTTATCGCGGCTGCCACTTTCCTGATCGTAAGGCTTGAATTGAACATGAAATACACACCGGTTAGTGAGATGTCGATCGCAATTTCTACCGTTAAAGAGGAGGACCGCGTTAGTATCCAAGAGCTTGAGCCTTCACGAGCCAGTGCAACTATTTCTTACGAGCAGCCCAAAGAAACGTCTCTTTGGATCTACGTTCATCGATTCTCGGAGGGAATGGCAACCTGGAGGATCTCCTTAGCAGAAATTCTCATGGTCGCCAAGAAGCTTAATGCCACCGTGGTGGAGCCCTGCATTTGGCATGGATACTTACGAGCTTGTGATGAGTATACGGTCCGATTAAGCCAAGTTTACGATGTGAGTAAACTCCGCACATTTTACCCAAACATTATACCCTACGAGCAATACCAAGCCATGGTTGCAGTGGAGGACCCAGTCATTGTCCCCATGTGTTTTCAAAATCCGCAAAAGCCTGGTGATGTTGAGAAAAATTGCGGCGATCTGACAAATATGTATCAGAAGGACTTGACCCCTCTTCTCCAGAGGGAACTTCAACAGAACGATGGCACGACAGTGATTCACATTAATTACTATCGAAAAGGCGGCTTTCTTGGAACTAGAGTTGGCGGAAAGCTGTTACCGGACTTCCGTAATAAAACTGGGCTCATACTCGCCAAGTACTTTGCTTTCGAACGCCAGCACTACGATATCGTGGACTATCTACTTCAGTTGATGGGAATCTCCAAGACCGCAGACTTTGATGTGATCCACTGGAGAGCGGAAAAGCTAAATATTGATTACGACGACTGTGCTACCAAGATTCTAAAAGCCAGAAAGGCCATGGGAAGCAACACCACTGTTCTGATGTCGAGCATCAATCACCATGCTGACATGCTATGGTACAGACCAGACAAGTACAATCAAAGCGACGCCATCCGAAGCCTGGATCGACTTTTGGACTCTGGATTTCACAAGCTGGATCAAGTGCTTGACAAAGTCCGAAACATGATCCCCGACAAAATTGTTCTTCCAGTTTGGGACCAAATCATTGCTCAAAAGGCCCGACGTTTTGCCACTTGCATAAAAGGTTGTGCCCAGACAAACGATCTCTGTGTGCCTTGCAACTTTCGTGGTAACTTTGCACAAACGGCTGTGGACTTGCGTACCAAGGTTGGCAAGTCCAGTTACGAGTGCTGGCCAACAAAAGTAGAACGCGAGACCAGTTTCCTCTGACCCGGTCGAAGAAGGACTGCGGTCAGGTGTTGTCGACAGTGAGGTATGAGTATTGTTGAGAAAACGATCTGCGTGTTTCAACATCCATTTGCGGTGTACATGGGCTTAGTCGTAATAGTAGAAGCGAGCATTATTAAAGACAGAATACTGTGTAACGTGCTACCATATAAAGAGTATCCCGGACTGAAACAAGTGCGTTCGAACATGTGAACTACATCCCTTTGAACATCGTGTGATACATTTCAGAAGGAAACCCGTCATCTCAGAGGACTTGGCAACTGTACCAGGATGTAAAAGGGACCTAATGGGTTCATGACTTTGTTAATGTCTACCGTAAACCGCTTTATGTATTGGCAAGTGTTTCTAACAGCCTTAGCACAGTCTTAGCAAAAGGTATGTAGTATGTTCCTTCAATGTTAGACACCATCTAACCTATCTACGCAAGCAAACTTTTGGAGATTTAACGCTTTATCTTTTTACATCCCATAGATCTGCTGTTTGTTCCAATACACAACATACCTCATATTCCAGGAGGTTCCTGCGAAGATGTTATGAGCCACTAGATCAAGCGGCCCGGATATAGCGCTATAAGAGCTGATAGCCCAGTGACTTATAACGTCTTCACAAAAATGCGAAGATGTTATGAGCCACTAATCCAAGCGGCCCGGATATAGCCCGATAGCTATACTAGAGCTGATAGCCAAGCGACTTATAACGTCTTCACAAAGATAATCTGGGGTTTGGTCTAGTGGCTCATAACATCTTCGCAGTTCCGGAATACCTTCTTTTCGACGCTTATGTCGACCGACATTTCAATCTGCACTGACACATTCTACCAACGCTGTACGGAGTATGATGCACGATGTAGAAGGAATTCCGGAACCTCCAGCAGCCAAAACGGAACACAAACGGCTGCGAGAGTTGTACTCTTCTTGCACGCCGTGCAAGAAGGGTAGCAAGAGAATCATTGTTGGAGTACCAACAGCATCAGAGACTTGCTGGGATTAGACTAAACCCCTTTGAGGGGCACCATGTTACTCTGAAGAACTCCTGGGTGATATACTCCTGGAGCCTTCGTGTTCCTGGCAGAGGCGAGCAGTATTACACGAAATGTTGTTGCAAGTGTCATTGCTGTGATCTGTGGCAAGCAATCATCAGCATTGGCTACCAGAAGATAGTGCACAATACTTGCATCTTGATTTGAAGTGCAAGAAACGTATCACCATGAGCCCTTGCAATTGCTGGAGAAATTGCAATGAAAGACTGCTACACCAACTTACGACCATAATAAAGATTTGATGATAATGACCTTTCAAGCAGATGATGGCTTGGAGGTCAATGGATTGCTGATGTCATGATGAAGAAAAGGACCATGGCAATGAGTTGGCTCATCTGATTTTATTGTCCACTATTGTTACACGTACTGACTCCATCGGAACGGAATCCCTATAGAAGCGAGGGCAGGCGTGCTGCCTTGTGATTTAGGGGTTCTGGAACTTTGAATCATGTCTATGTAGATTGTACACGAATTTATTAAAGGTGAACGAAAAGTCCGGAACCTCTTATTTCGGTCAAGTGATGCGTTGAAACTGTGTCGCGGCGTTGGATCGATCATCTATAAAGAATTACATAGAATCTTTTATATGTGCTTACTGCGTACTCCAAGTATTAATTTACTCCCGCAATTTCTCACCCCCAATGTAATGTTTGCATGTTCACCCATGTTCGACAGACTGGAGACTGGACCCCAAATCTGAGTACGGAACATGACGAGGAGATGTCCGTTCAGAATGCTGGCTGGCGAAAAGAGCATGTGCAGAGATTTTCATACTATGAAATCTACTGCTGGAGTCGACGTCTCAGGTCTACCGGTAGTCTGGCTTCGGATAGTCTCTGGTCGAGGGATTGAAAGAATAGTCTCTGTTTTACCTCTGCATTCTGAACAGGTAAGCATGATGTCTCGATCCGAATATGACACCCCTGAATGCGATTCTAATAACATCCGAACAATACTCCTAGCTCGTCAGTTGGCGTTGAAACCTGCAACCTTCTCCCTACAAACACAATATTTTCATCCTCCTCCGTTCCTCTGCGTACAATACATTGAATCCAAGGCGTCAGACATTACGTTCAAGAGTTCTATTCCTTATCACCATCAGTATTGGTGGCACATGCAGGCAGCACGTGCAACGTCAGCTATCCTATCGTCATTCTCAAGGGCTGCGAGCCGCGAATAATCGTTTACTACTGCAATGAGCACTTCAACGAAGAAAACACTGCTCTTGATAGCCTTCGTTTTCGCGGCAGGTGCTTTCTTGGTCATGAGGCTTGACTTGACGAACGAAACCAACTCGGTTCGGAAGGTATCGATATCAATTTCTGACGACGTAGGGCACGATTCTATACGTATCCGAGTTTCACTCTTCACGAGTGGAGAATTCAACGCTCAATGTGCCACCTGAACACCAATCATTACCAGCAGATGTTCGAGCCAGTGCAACTTTACCTTACGAGCAGCCCAAAGATCCGTCTCTTTGGATTTACGTTCATCGATTCTCGGAGGGAATGGCAGCCTGGAGGACCTCCTTAGCAGAAATCCTCTTGGTTGCCAAGCAGCTTAACGCCACTGTGGTGGAGCCTTGCATAAAGAATGGATACTTACGAGCATGCGACGATTACGCGGTCCGATTGAATCAAGTTTACGATGTTGGTGAACTCCGCAAGTTTTACCCAAACATTGTATCCTACGAGGTTTACAAGGCCATGCTTGCAGTGAAAAACCCAGTCATTGTTCCCATGTGTTTTCAAAATCCACAAAAACCGAGTGATGTTGCGAGATCTTGCGCCAATTGGACAAACATGTATAACAAGGACGTGACCCCTCTTCTGGCGACGGCGCGTCAACAGAACAATGGCACGACAGTGCTACACATCAATTATTATCGACCAGGTGGCTTTCGTGGAACAATTGTTGGTGGAAAGTTGTTACAGGACTACCTAAATAAAACTGGGTTCATACTCGCCAAGCACTTTGCTTTCGAACGCCAGCACTACGATATCGTGGACTATCTGCTTCAGTTGATGGGAATCTCCAACACTTCGGACTTTGATGTGATCCATTGGCGAGCTGAAAGGCCAAATATTGATTTCGACGATTGCGCTACCAAGATTTTACAAGCCAGAAAGGCCATGGGTAACAGTACCACTGTTTTGATGTCGAGCATCAATCAGCATAATGACATGCAATGGTACAAGCTAGACAAGAGCAATCAAAGCGACGCCGTCCGAAGTGTCGATCGACTCTTGGACTCTGGATTTCACAAGCTGGATCAAGTGCTTGATAAAGTCCGACACATAATCCCCGACAAAATTGTTCTTCCAGTTTGGGATCAAATCATCGCTCAAAAGGCCCAACGTTTTGCCACGTGCATTAAAGGTTGTGCCCAGACGAACGATCCCTGTGTGGCTTGCAACTGGCCTGGTCGCTTTCCCCAGGTGACTGTGGACTTGCGTACACTGATTGGCAAGTCGAGTTACGAGTGTTGGCCAACCTAGTAGTGGGGAACGCGAGACCAATTTCCATGAGCGCCAGCTCATCTGGCTTGTGACCCCGTTCTCCCCGCGGGCGATGGGTTGACGAAGGACGGCGTTCATGTGTTGTCGATAGTGGGGCATGTGTGTTGTTAGGGCAGATCAAATCTGTGTGGATTAACGCAATTTTCATCATTCGAAAAACGTACTGGAGTACTATATGAATTAGTAGTGTATGGGTGTATGGGTGTATGGGTGTATGGGTATACTATGACATACCTACTGTATATCTTGGAACTGGGGACTGTATGCCGTATGCCATACATACATTTCTTTCGGGAGTACAAGTAGCGCGTCCTCTATCCTGTATCATGTTGTATGTATCATACTACCGTACCTGGTACCTGGTACTCCGATCAGTTGCTGAGGAACCCACTCGTTCATTTTAACGATGGCTGAGACGACTGATGTGGCGATGTGGCGCTCCGCCCTCTTCTGCTACCAGGTACAAGTAGGTAGAGCCTGGCATGCCATAAATTCCAACACGAATAACAGACGATGATGATGCTGCGTATGCTCATCGTTGCGTCATGCTTGGTATGCATCGAGGCATGGAATCCCTCATGGGGTCGAGTTGTGCAAAAGCTCCACCAGCAAGTAACAGCTGTGTCACTTGTCGTTGCGGCATGCTCGCTTCCTTGCCATGCCTTGGATCCCAGTATCTACAATAAAAACTACGACGATCCCTTACATCCCTTGTGCTTGCGACATATTAGTGTCGATGGAGTGAAGAGAGTGTTTCACTACAGTGGAACAGATGTAGGTTCCAAGGATGATCCCATCAAACATGGGTGCTCCTTCCAAGAAGCAAAGGAGTTTGGGTCGCGCAGAGGTGCCTTTGATGGCCGAATACTCGACGATGGCACCATTTCAGTTGGAGATGGCATTCATGAAGGTGTATGGGAACCTGCCAATAGCGCAGTGACTTCATTGGGGTATGAAGATGTCGATGGCATTCGATGGAATGACGGCAACAAATGGACAGTCAAATCCAAAAGCCCTGTTACCAAAGTTGGTGAGGTCATTTTCTACACCTACATTGGCGTGAGCACACTAGCTGGAGTGAAGGGGGCAGCTGATAAAATACGAGAGAAGGTGGAACGAGATTGATGCTCTATTCTTTAGCGCGTAAAGCTCCGCGATCTCACGACGAATAAATCGAAACCTGCCAAACCACACCTTAACAAACAAGCAGGATGGTTGGTTCAAGCGGAATGTGGTGTCGGAATAATGCACCCATCTAGAAAGCATCGATTGAGTCTAGAAGTCAAAATTCTTGCTCTACAAATAGTCATTCCTTGGTGGGTTCGCAAACTGAGAATAGAATCCCTCATCAACGGGGTCTACCAAACGCCATCAAGGCGAGTGACAACACTATCGCTCCGACCCCAAGGGCTCCCAACATCGCAGGATTCGCCATTGCATTGGCTTCTTTTATCATACTCACAGTCAGCTTCACAACCTGGTTACCTGCTTTCAGAGCCAAATCAGTCGCATCCATCAAGTCTTCGTCATTTGTAATCAAGACGGCGTCCCCCTCGTCATCAATAAACTGAATCGTCAATTTCGTCGGATCTGTGTCCCTACCAATTTTGGGAAGGAGATTGTCTAGCAATTTCTTGCGACGTGGTGCGCATCGAATGCGGTGCGTTCGCCCCGAAGGATCAGTCACCTTGAACACAACTCCGCCACGTTCCGAAAAGTCTATCGATGCGCCTCCAAAGTCGTTGAAGGAATCATTTTCACCAATATCAATGTCACGTGGCACGTTGGGCAAAAGAGGCTTCCGTCAAAATATTGGATGGACTGCGTCGAGCGTTAGGAGGTGAAATTGCCAGCGCGAGTGGACCTACGTTGTCCCTCTGCTCACTTGCCGCGGACACAGATGCATCATCGAGATCTATGGCACTGTCGAAAATTGACCTCCAGCCTTCGGCTCCTCCACAGCCGTAGATTACGTCCATCACGTCAACGAGGCCCACGACGCGGCCGTCTGCTTCGCACACAGGCAACGTGAGAAAGTGTTGATCGTGCATTACTTGAAGGGCTTCCAGCACTGTTTGGTCTGGCAGAAGTGATTCAGGATTTGGCGTCATGACACTTGAGACCAAGGTCGAATCAAGAGGCAAGTCCTTAGCAATCACGCGGGTCATGACATCCTTAAATGAGAGAACGCCCACTAAGTCCTTTCCGTCGACGATAAGAGCAGCCTTCCTACTGTCCCCCATCCTCTCAGCCGCAAATTGCACAGTATCATCAATAGAAACTATTGTCGAAGGCTTGCCGGCAAGGACACTGCGCAGCGTCGGCGATGTTGTTTCGCCAACTGCCTGGACCATGAGTGGACCGAGCAAGGCCTGAAGAGCCGCAGCTTGTGCGCCCCCGGCACCTTGAAAAGTGCTCAATAACGCATCACTAGCCATCTTCTTGGACTTCTCTTGCTTGTGTTCCAGCTTGCTGATAGCGTCATGGAGACACTTGCCGATGTCTAGAACACCACATATAGCACCTACGTCATCCACTACCGGCAAATGCCGGTATCGGTTCTCGATCATCATAGCGAGTGCATCCATTGCAGAATCGGACATAGCCACACAGGTTGGATTGGGTGTCATGACGGCGGAGAGCAAGGTTGAAGAAGGGTCCAAACGCTTTGCGGCGACGCGTCGTGTTACATCCGTGTCTGTGATGATTCCAACCATAGATGCACTATCGTCGATAATCACTGCGGCAGTGCCGCGGATAGCCGCCAGCTCTTTCGCCAGCGATCGTACCGACTCGATCTTGTTTATCAAGAACGGCTTCTTTGGACGAAGCTTCGAAACTGGTCGCTCGTCCAGCCTCTTCTTTGACGGTGAGAGGGCAAGTGCCGACGACGTCTTGCGACTGTCACGACTATGCACGGATTGGTCATCGGATCCATCATCATCCATTTCCATCACAGTGCTGAACACTGACCTCCATCCTTCGGCACCGCCGCAGCCATGGATAACATCCATCACATCAACGAGGCCGATGACAGTCCCACTCGCTTCACAGACAGGCAGCGTCAAAAACTTCTGGTCGTGCATTATCTGAAGGGCCTCGAGAACGGTTATTTCAGGCGAAACCGCTTCTGGATTAGGCGTCATCACTTGCGAGACGTCGACATAGTCCAAATCCAGCTCCTTTGCCACAGCCCTAGTCATCATATCCTTGAATCCAAAGATTCCCACGAGTACGTGATCCTCAACCACTAGCGCAGCCTTCCTTCGTTCTGCCATAAGCAATCCTGCATCTCGTATGCTTGTAGATGGCTCCACGATGGTCGCTGGCCTTCCGGCAAGGATCTCTCGAAGTTTCGGAGCTTTTCCCCCTCCAAAGGCTTGCGTCATCAACGGCCCAAGCAACGCCTGCAGCGCTGCTGCCTGCGCACCTTCTACACCTTGAAGTCCCGCAGCTTGCTTGACAGCTTCCACGGCCGCCTCAGTACTCTTGTCCTTTGTCTTTTCGAGTTTATCAATGGCGTCATTAAGGCACTTGGCAATATCGAGAAGGCCAACAATTGCGCCCTTATCGTCGACAACAGGAAGGTGGCGAAAGTGGTTCTCCACCATAGTCGCCAATGCGGCCATAGCAGAATCCTTCATATTGACGCATGTTGGATTCGGTGTCATAACCATTGCGATTGGAGTCGAGCTGGCTGCAACACGCTGAGCAACGACCCGCCGAGTGATATCTGTGTCGGTAATGATACCCACTAAACTACCAGACAAATCCACAACTATCGAGGCATCGCCGCGTTTGTTCGCCAACATTTGAGTCACTGCAAGAATGCTGTCGTCTTGACTGGAAAGCATAGGCTTCTTCGGGCGTAGCTTCGCAACGGGACGTTCTGCCTTCTTCGAAACGGATGCCCGCGATGCAACTGATCGCGAGCCGCTATCTACAGACGCGCAATCCGAGTCGTCGTCGAGATCCATAGTGTTGCTGAAGATGGAACGCCAACCTTCAGCACCACCACAGCCATTAATAAGGTCCATGACATCGACAAGACCCACCACGGAACCATTGTCCTCACAAACGGGCAGTGTGAGGAATTTGTTGTCATGCATTGTTTGAAGAGCGTCAAGAACGTTCATCTCAGGGGAGACTGCCTCGGGGTTCGGTGTCATCACTTGCAATACCTGAGTGAAGTCTAAATCCAGCTCCTTCGCAACAGCGCGCGTCATCATGTCCTTAAATCCGAATATACCGACCAACCGACCCTCATCAACAACCAAAGATGCCTTCCTTCGCTCGGCCATCAACTGTCCAGCCTCGCGTAGGCTAGTCGATGGTTTAACGATAGTAGCAGGTCGTCCCGCCAACAAGGTTCGAAGCTTGGGTGATTTCTCGCCTCCGAAAGCTTGCATCATCAGCGGACCAAGCAATACCTGCAACGCTGCTGCATGTTTGCCATCCGCGCCTTGAAGTCCAGCAGCTTGCAAGACTGCAGCTTCCGCAGCCTTGCTTGTTTTTTCTTGTGCCTTCTCAAGCTTGCTTATCGCATCGTACAAACATTTCGCAATGTCGAGGAGACCGACGACGGCCCCATTTTCGTCAATGACAGGGAGATGGCGGAAGTGATTCTCGACCATTATCCCAAGTGCGTCAACAGCGAGGTCCTTCATGTGAACCAGCGTGGGATTGGGTGTCATGACCTTTGATACAGAATTGCAACTGGGATCCAGGTTCTGGGCAACAACCCGCCTAGTAACATCGGTGTCGGTGATGATTCCTGCTAACCCTCCAGCTGCGTTCACAACCAAAGAAGCGTCTCCTCTCTTATTCGCCAGCATTTGCGTCACTGACAAGATACTATCCTGATCCGATGAAATCAAGGGCTTCTTCGGACGAAGTTTCGCCACTGATCTATCAGTCTTTCCGGCAACAGATGGTTTGCTCTTCACGGAAGCGCTCCCGCCGTAGCTCAATTGGCCAACACTCCTTCCACCACTAACCTCTGACAAATCGTCACTGAAATCCATGGCGCCGTCAAAGATAGATCGCCAGCCCTCCGAACCTCCACATCCATAGATGACATCCATGACATCAACCAACCCCACCACACGTCCGTTTGCCTCGCACACTGGTAGCGTCAGGAAGTTGTGATCGTGCATAGACTGCAAAGCGTCTAGTACCGTAGAATCAGGCAGCAAGGATTCGGGGTTTGGAGTCATGACATCGGACACAACCGTCAAGTCCATAGGGAGTCCCTTGGCGATGACTCGACTTACAATATCTTTGAATGAAAGGATGCCAACGAGAACATTTTCGATGACGATCAAGGCAGCTTTGCGGTGGTCGGCCATTATCTGGGTGGCCTCCAAAACGGTGGCGTGCGGTGGAACTATTGTTGCAGGCCTACCGGCAAGAATGCTGCGAAGTGTAGGTGATTTCGCACCACCCAGAGCCTTAGACATCAATGGACCAAGAAGGGCCTGCAACGCGGCTGCGTGAGCACCGCCTTTCAGATTTGTGATTTGCAGGACCGCACCAGTCGAGGGGCTGGTGTTTTTCCCTTCCCTCTTCTCAAGCTTAGTAATGGCATCATTAAGGCATTTCCCAATATCCAGCAAGCCACAAACGCGCCCCTGTTCGTCAACAACAGGAAGATGCCTGTAGCGATTTTCGATCATCATTGACAAAGCGTCGCTGGCGGAATCTGAAATGGCAACACATGTTGGATTCGGAGTCATAACCGACGCAAGCATAGTGGTTTCAGGGTCAAGATTTTTCGATGCAACGCGCCTAGTAATGTCGCTGTCTGTGATGATACCGGCGACGCCACCGTCTGCTCGAGGAACAAGGGCTGCTCTAGAACGCTTCAGTGCCATGAGTTTGCACACTTCTACCATGGTCTGGTCAGCAGTCGTGAGGACTGGCTTCAACGGACGGAGCTTGGCGACCGGTTTCGCTGGCTGCTTCCCAATATTGACATCTGAAGGATGCGGTAGCGTAGTAGTCTTTCCAGGAGTCTTGTACCCACCGGCAACTGCCACTATGGAGCTAGCTCTCACTGATGGCGTTACAGACATAAGCGATACCGATCTGGTCGATGCTGCTTCAGTCGCCCTCGCTGGTGTTTGCGGTGGTGCCGGCATCTTGCTCTTCTCGTTTTCAACGCGTGCTTCAAGCGCATCGACTTTGTGCTGCAAAACTTCGGCGTCAGTGAAATTCTTCTTGGCGATGGCCGTATCCATTTCAGCCTTGACCGTTTTCAATTCTGCAATGAGCTCCTGGAGGGATGGGAGTCGAGGCTTCAACGCCTCAAGCTCGTCAACGAATGATTGCAACGTCTGGGCTTTCTTAAACTCTTTCGCAGAAACACTCTTCGACACTTGGTTGCCGTATTCCTTAATAGCCTCGTCAAGCTCGGTCCTAGATTCGAAGACCTTCTCCTCTCCATCGGGAGTCTTAATGCTGACTGGACCGGAGATCCCATCCTCCTCCGCAGCAGATTGCGGTGAGCGTTCCTTTTCGATCTTGACCTTTTCCTCCAATTTATCCACGGTAGCGTTCAACTTCTCAGCCAGTGCAAAGTCCTTTCTCGCTATAGCGTCGTCCTGGTTCTTTCTAGCTTCTGCGAGGTCTGATTCAAGTTCTTCAAGAGTTGGAAAGAATGGGCGAAGCTTCTCTAGTTCGTCCAGTTTGCCTTGAAGAGTCGATGCTCGTGTGAAATCTTTGCCATCAATCGCTGCGTCGATGTCAAGATTGATAGAATTGATTTCCTCCTCAAGTTCTGCTCGACAAGTAAAGCGACTGCTTTCTCCAAGGGAAAGGGCACCTTCTGTTGCATCCTTTTCGGCCGCAATGGCTGCTTCAGCTGCAATGGCGTCTTCCATTTTCTTCTTCGCCACGGCGATTCGCTCTTGCCCTTCCGCAGCGCGTGCAAAGTCGCGCTTCGCGATGGCCGCAGCAACCATAGCTTCCTCATCCTTCACAGCCTTCTCAAGCTCCTCCATGGTTGGAAGGTCAGCGCGCTTCGAAGTCAACTCGTTAAGCTGAGTCTGCAGGGGACCGCATTCTTCGTAAGATTTTCGCATGACCGCATCTTCCAACTGAAGCTCGACTTCAGATATCATTTCGTCCAACAACCGCCTGGTCATTGGCCTCTTGGCTTCGACAGCCGCACTGATGCTTTCGACTCTCTTTTCTAACTTGGCAGCTGCTTGGAACATTTTGTCTCTCACAAATCCCTCCAATCGCTCTCGTTCTGATTTGAGCAGCTCCTTAAGTTGATCATAAGTCATGTCTCCGAAAGGATCGCGAATCTTCCTCACCCTAGCCTTCGCACTAATCCGACGCTGTAGGGATTGCACTTTGATAGTATTCTCACGAATCAGTACAAAACTGCGTCGCTGCGTGTACGAGCGAAACCACGCAGCCAAAAGGGTGGCGGCATTATAACGGCGGCGCTTGCGAATCAGAAAGAGGCGAAACTTGAGCCAGGTCGACAACAAAGCTGCTGCTCTTCTGTGAGCCACGCGGCGACCAAAGCGCGTCAATGTTCGGCCTGCAGCGAGCACCCTCAACTTCGCGAGACGTTCTAACTTATTCGCCAATTCCCGGCGTAAGAAAATCTTGGAATGTCCAATCTGCCAATCGGCATCTGTGACATTCAAGCGTTTGGACAAGACCTGCACTAGTTGTCCGATTCCTTTCCCTTCTTTGACGTCTTTCGGATCCAGAAGAACACTGAACCTGTTGAAGAAAGAAGAATGGCTCTCGCGCATCGCATATCCTTCCCGACGAATTCTAATCGCCTCCATCATTCCGGAGTATCGCAATTGTCTCAATACTTCACCAGCGTCCAAAGATGAAGGTGACTTATTGAAATTGGGTTTGATGCATCGAATGTAGTGCGGTTGAGTTGCCTCCAAATCGTTCATAAGTGACTGCAGTGACGCCCGGAACTGCGATCCGACCGAAATGCCACGAATCGAAGATCGCTGGTTGCTTGTGTCTGTTGCGGCGCTCCCAAAAATAGCATTGGCCAACTCATTGCTGGATGTGATGCCCAATTCCTTAAGTTCATTTGATAAGGTGTCCATATTCTTTTCGACAAAACCAGAAGCTGTATACTTCACATCGCCTGCATAGTGACATACGACAAACTGAGTGTCGATTCCAAACTTGGGCGTTTTGAAATACTCATGACCAGTACTGTCCTTACTGCCTTTGGAGGTACCATACTGCTTATGCAGTTGAGCAACAAATTTGACATCCTTCTCAGCAGTCGGACCCATTCCTCCCCAGGAATCATCCAACATATTGAGGATGCCAGGAATGTTTGAAGCACCCTCCAAAAGCTCTAGGCAAGGACGGTTGTCGTTGAATGTGATATACGTCCAATCCACCCCTTCCGACGCATACATATCTTGCTCCACTTCAAACAAGTGTCTGTTAAAGTGGCGTTGCAACTTTTCATTGCAATAGTTGATCAATAGCTGTTCGAAGCCGTTGGTATCAAAGACTTCAAAACCATAGATATCCAAGACACCGATGAAGCCCGTCTTTTCCGTGACGTCGTTGGACGGTAGTATCTGCAAAGTTTCGTTTACTTTCTGCACCAACCAGAGGAACAGGCATGAGTAGGTCATTTTGGCGAAAGCGTCCCCGCTTTTCCTCGGCTTGTTCCACCGATTGCGGCTTCTGAATTGTCTTGCCGTTGATGGTCAATAGTTTGGTCACCATGGCCTCTTGGACTCGAGTTGCATCTAGACCCAAGAGTCTACACGCTTGCTGGAGTATTTCTGGAGTTGAGACTGTGGTTGGTGTTTCCCCTCCACCATCGAACTTGATGTTGCCGATATGCAAGACAGCTGCGACAATACCAAATACACCATTCTGTTGCGCTGGGCTCAGACCCAAGCGCATCAGACACTCTCTCGTCTCCACAAGGCCACCAACATCCAGGTGCGAATGGGTCGAGTTACCCAGGTAGGCAAAAGGTCATACCTCGAGCAAGACCAAAGTCGGTAAGGAGTTCCTCAGAGCATCCCGCAAGAAGTTGATAGAAAACGTGATAGTTGCGTTCGCCATCGATTTGCGTGCAAATTCTGGTCTTTTCCAACAGGTAATTTGAGATGCTGGCGCCTTGTATCTTACCCCTCGCAACATCAAAGTAGATATGGATAAACTTTCCGAATCTGGACGAGTTGTCATTGCGCAATGTCCGTGCATTTCCAAACGTTTCCAAAAGAGGATTCGACGATAAAACCTTGTCTTCGAGGGCCGCAATGAGTTGACCATCCGGGCTCAACAATGCACAAGAACTCCCTCCAGCCTTTGGCGTCGCTGCTTTCTGCGTGATTCGAGCCAAATACTGCATGATAATCTTGGTGGCCTCTGTCTTGCCAGCACCGGACTCGCCCGAAATGATGATGCTTTGGTTGCGCACCTCGACATGACGGCCGACAAGACTGGCATCCGAATCCATGGGTTCAACGTCCATGCTGTCCATTAAATGAGAATAGGCCTGGTCCGCGACATGAAATAAATGAGGCGGCATATCTCGCTTGTTGGATCGATATTGCATCATGCGCTTCTCGCTGTATATTGACTCGGATCCGATCATGACATTCTTGTATGGATTAATTGAAATAAGAATCGGACCGGCATTGGTGTAAATGTCATCGCGTCGATAGCGCAAGCGGAGCGCATGCAACAGACTCGCTTCGGTAACGTGAGACAAGTGTAAGACGTCGTCGACGCCGATGTAGTCATCATCCTCCAGCGGAACGAGCTTGGTAGCGTCTGAGATCTTGTGAAGCGCTCCATCCATGGTCTTGACCAGTGTCGGACGAGGAGTAGGCGCCGTGCCTTCGGGGCCATCGAGTGTCTTGATGATTGTGCACGGCATGAAAAGATGCTTCGAGTTCAACAATGGATCCGCCATGGCTTCCAGAGCTAGAGCTGCATTCAGATCCTTACGAAACGGAGTCTTACTACCAGCGGAGGTGTCCCCATACTTGTCTTCTTCTATGACGAGAGACGGGTCGAAGAAGTACTCGACATTGGCTTTGCCCGTCACCAAGTCGACGGCTCCTCGCCCTCCTTTCGCCACTTTGCGGAGGGTTTCCGAAGAAATTCCTGCCCTCGGTGTCCTTGGGGCAGAAGGACTGGAAGAACTCATTCTTCTAGACGAAGACGGACGGTGAGGGAAGGGACAGAGGGGCAGGGCAGGTAGTTAAAAACCAAAACCACCTCGATGCTGTAAACGACAATGACAACACTCTCAGGTTTGTGAAGTTTACGAATCTCAAGTCTTGACGTCAGGTTACGATACGTTAGTGCAGGTCTGCATGTACACTCCGTATGCGAGTACGAGTACTTAGTACGGTTGGTAATACAGCACCGTACTGTAGTTCGCACGTCATTTTTGTCAATGACGGGAGATGATGAGATGATCAATTCGCACACAACATGGGAAATCATGTATGGTGTATGGCCAGGGCTGATTTTTTTAGGCGATCTGGCCGGCGCGCCTACAAGCGCCTAAAACTCGCAAATTTAGGCGCTTTGTCGAAGTCTAATTTAGGCGCTGGGGTTAGGGGTTAGGGTTACAGTACAGTGTCACAATGCCAGTACTAAAATCAAGACAAAGGATCACGACAGTACTACTGTACAACTAGTGTATCGTCCTACTGGTACCGGGTACTGTTTATAGTCGTACTGTCTACTGTATATAAATATATATTCAGTATGTATATCTATATTTTTGTTTAATTTAGGCGCTTTGTCGAAGTCGAATTTAGGCGATCATGCTGATTTTTTAGGCGCCCGCCTAAAAAAATCACCCCTGTGTATGGCATAAAAATTCAAACTCTTGACTATACTGGTAGTAAAATTAGGTCACGCACTCGAGTACAGTACCTGGTACAATTATTTGACCACAGTGGCATATGCACAGTTTCCATGTGTATGCAGTATGCATGCATATGACATATCATATGTCATACCAGGTCCAGAAACGAGGTACGAGTACTTGTACTATGATACGTAGTACTTGGCCATCCGTTTGTACAGTGTACAGTACGCAGTACGTATTGAATTCTGGGACTATATGATTGGTCGACGCGAAAAGAGTACAAAGCCTTCCTACGATGTGATTGGTCAACATTAAGCATTTACGACAAAAATCTCAGGACAAATCATGCATATGTCATAAGCGCGCCAAAGCTTAACTACATAAGTCATACAAATATAGTACTCCTACTAGAGTAGTACTTGTACCATAGACATCCTCAGGTGTGACACCGGGTTTCTACGAAAAGGCACTCTAAAATGCATGTTCATATTTCATGTGTTCACGCGTGGAGGGCACCAGTATCTCACATGCATTCCCTGAGCACCGTGAGAACAACACATATCAATCTCCATTCTCTATAGGTATGGGCAAAGCATGAATGCATGGAAAGGCCTAATACATATGCTTTAGACTCACGATGGCTTGCTGCTCTGCCTCGTCACCCGAAACAGACCACCTCTTGAGTAGCTCGTTCAAGAGTAGAGAAGTGCTCTCAGCAATCTCGGCGGAAGATCTGCCGAACCCAGCAAAGCTGGCGAGCGATAAGTAATCCTGCGTCGAGTTGAAGTTGTTTGCCTTGGCTAGGACCTCAAGCAAGTCATCAGCACCCGGCGCCATCAACAGCGCCTTGATGGTACACTGAAAGTTGGCCTCGCCCAAAATGTCAGCGGCGCTGGCATACGATTTTGTGCCCGCCTTGTTCGGTAGATGCTTCTGCTCCTCAGAAGGACGATATTGGGGAAATGGATCAAACGGCTGCCAGCACTTTGCATACTTTCCTTCACCCGCAAAGATAGCCTTCTCGATCTGGACAGCCGTAGGCTTCTTCTTCGTAGCAGGTGTGTGCTGCAAGGCTTTGAGTAGCGCAGCAAGAATCGTCGCGCGATTGACAATCGGCTCCTGGGCATCCTTAGACTTGTTAACGGCCCGGAGTGCCGCAGTGCGTACCTTGTTGAGAGCACGACGGAAAGCGACGATCCGCTCTGTTACCGCACTTGTGTCGGCGTTCTCTACATCCAGCGCGACAGCAAAGTCGTAGATCGCCACCTTGAGCTTGCAGTCGTAGTTGTCCCACTTGTGCAGGATTGCTATGATGAGCTCATCGACGTAGGTGTGGTTAATCAGGTCATCCTTGGCGTGCGTCATGAGCATGAAGATGCTTCCCCCTACGAACGCGAGAGTTGTTGAATGCAGAAAAGACTTCTGCAAACTCCTGCAGCTTGTCATGATCCACCTTTGCGCCTTCCGTACTGCGGACCTGCTGGCAGTACTCGACAATCTTCTTATAGTGCGGGTAATAGGAGGAACACAGCTGCAGACAGCATCAGGGAGTGCAAATCTCTGATTTGTACATCTTAATTTACATGACTTTGTAAATATTTCTGTAATGTTTCACCGAATGTTTCTTATATTCATATTTACAAGTATCTACATTTTTATTTACAATTCAAAATAAATATGGACAAAATGTAGAGAAATACTTGTTATGTCGTACTCAGTTTTATTCATAGCTGATTGAGAAATATTCACAACTTCTTCTTCGGTTTCAGTGCTGCTACGACCAATTCTGGGGGGGTTGCAATCTGTTTCAGTACTGTACTGTGCGTTATTGTTTCTAAAGTTCTACTTCCAGGTATCACGAACCTACACGGCTTCTTGAACTCTGTCGACATCATCTTCTTCAGGAGCTGGTGGTTGCAGTTGTTGGTGCTGTGCATGGGCGATCAGGAGCTGCATATTGAATTCATTATACACAATTGTCGGTGCTGCGTTGACAACTTCTGCCTCGATGTTTTCCCTTCCTGCATCTCGATTACGATCACCGTATGATTGTATCATTTCCCGAAGGAACCACTGATCGAACTCTTCGCCCCTTTCCCTTCTGTCGTTATAGACCAATACAGCCAGGTTATTGAAACGCTCCATTCCTTCCCTTGACCAACTTCGCTTGGTGCCCCTTGTTTTGCCCGTGTACCGTGGGTTAATGACTTCAGGTGCAGGTTCGTCGGCGGGCGGTCCATTTCTGTTAACCATCCATTCGTAATGCCATTGTTGCCAGTAATTTTCAAGACACAAGAGGAGGAATGCCTCATCTGTGACAGTGAACCACTCACTTAGATGTTTCTCGCACCTATTCTCCTTGAATTTGGTTGCTCCAACCACAGTCTTCAGCAAGTCGTCCAATAAGTTCATGTAGATTTCACCCTCCAAAGCGTCATTTCTCAATGCTATGATTCGGTCCATGCTAAAGACTTCATTAAATCTGCCTTTCCTTGGCAGTATAATATCTGTGTATCGAGGAGAAGAAGGCAGTACACACTCAGGGTTAGAAGTTCAGAATTAAATGGTTGAAATGGACGCTCGCAACCATCTTACCTTGGAATACTGTTTTTATCTTCTTTATTGTGTTGTTCCTGTGCCTATATATCGACTCTTTCACTGTTTTCCTTGCAGTCTCCCACCAGTTCTCAATATTACGATTGTCTACATCTAGCACCGCCGCCATGCATCGACAAATGGACATTTCGTTGTTGCTGAAATCTAGGTCGCCATCAGTCACAAACTTTTGTTTGGGGAACACATATTCCTTCACACACTTTTGAATTGCAAACTTATCCGCACTTCTTGCAACAGTGTTGCGTTGTCCTCCTTGTCCGCCTTGCCTCCTCCTTGTTGCTCCGCCACCTTGTATAGCAACTCCACCCCCTCGTTGAGCAAGAAGCGCTTCACCAACAAAATCTTGTCCAAGGTTTGCAGGCACAACTGCTGCTGGTGCAGCATTTATGCCTACGCCTGCATAGGCACGGGCAGTAGCAACAGCTGCTGCTCCTGGTGCTGGAGCTTGCGCAGCAGTAGTAGTAGGAACACGTCGGGCACTGCCATGTGGAGCAGCACGGGAACGCCGGCCTCCTGCAGGGATATCAGGTGCTGATGGACCTGGTATCCCTGTAGCAGCACACGAACTGGCACGAGCAGCTGCACCTCTTGTGTTTGGTGATGGTATGACTGTTGAAACCGACGCCGCCGCCACTCTGGCAGCTGCACCTCTTGTATTTGGTGATGGTATGACTGCTGTTGAAACCGACGCCGCCGCCTCTCTGGCAGCTGCACCTCTTGTATTTGGTGATGGTATGACTGCTGTTGAAACCGATGCCGCCGCTTCAGTGCTCACAGGAGTTGTCTGACTGTTTCCAGGTGCTACTCTGCTGCGCGTTAATCTTGCTGCTGCTGTACGTGGTGACTCATCAGGATATGGTTGTGGTCTTGCCTGGTTCCGCCGAGTATTCACGTTCCCTTGTGCTGCACCTTGCGCATTACCCCTTAGTAATCTTGTGCGCTGACGCACTGTGGACGACGACATGATGCACCGCAATGATATCAACACACAAATCCTCACCTCCTTACCTTCTGCAGCTATGCGACAGCGGTTGGTAACCGTAGCAGAATTCAGCAATGTCACACTATATGGCACAACAAAGCTATGTTCTTTAATCCAGGTTTCAATGCATGCAACAACGCCTTCTTCTTACTAGAAGGCAAAAAGAGTAAGAGTAATCAAACTGGTGTGGTGACTTCTAGTGGTGGTGGCGACCTTTTTGAATGGACTGATGCTGTGGTGGTGTTGTTGTACAATAATCTATAAATGAAAAAAGTTGTTTCGTTTCAAATATGTATGTATCTTATATACTTTAATATTTATATAATGTAAATTAAAATTTATATACAAATGCAGAATAAACTGTTCAACGCATATTTAGATATACATTGGTGAAATGGCGAAGGCTTTGGTTTGAATGCTGCGTAGATAAACATACAATTTCTTAAGTAGCTACGTTCAAAATATATATGATCGTTGTGTACCGTTGTATTTTCATATTGTACTTTAAAACATATGTTTATACGTTATACGCTACTAAACGCATATGTATGTACATGAATAGGCAGTCAAATATACGACAGCGAGTTATACCGGCAGGCTCTCGCATGTCTCTGCAAAGGAACTATATTTTTACTTAGAGGAATATCGTCGCACAATGTTATACTCCTTAAAGTGTTCATATATGTGTATAAATAAGCGATACGTCCAACCGTTTATCTTCTTACGGATAGCCTAGTATGCTTTGGACCTTCTTCGCTGCCGTGCATTTGGTACTGAGGAACTACGTAGCAGGTAAAACACTTTTGCTAAGTATTTTTGACCATGCGTCCCGTGATTTTCTCGTACGTAGTAGTAGTACATTTTGTACCACGGCTGTACTTCGCCGAAAATGTCGTTCAGTATTTCAGCGAAATACACAAGTTTTGTTGATTTCAGGTCGTCCTCACTGCAACAACACATCACAACACCATTTACAAGCAAGAACACTTCACAACAGTTGCTTTGTTGAAGTCTGCCATATAGCTGACGACAACAAAGCAAAGCACCCGCCATTTGAAGAAAACCACAAGCAACAGTTGCTTTGTTGAGGTCTGCCATATAGCTGACGACAACAAATCTATCTTTTGCTTCCACCTGATTATCATCGTTCTGTCCCTGCCATATAGCTTGGACATACTTTTGCATGATCAGGAACTTCGACAACATTCGAATTTCAAGACGTGGGCGGACTTCAATTTGCAGATCCAGCGTGATGAACCTGGGAAATAACCCAAGAGTGTTGGGCGTGGATGAAGAGAATGACGGAGGTTTCGGCATGCCACGAGTTCGTACGGAGCGGAGTTTCCTGCCATCTCACTCAATGGCATTGAGGGTTGCCGTGAAGTGCATCCCCCTTCGGGGGCGAGAGTTGATGGAGCATCGATTCCAAGAGGCAATGACAAAGGAAGGGCAAGGGCTGGCGATGACGGTTGTTTGTGTGCAACTCCTGTTCGATGGTTTAAGGAGGGTTTCGGGCCTCAGTACAGGGTATGTCAGCTCAATTCAATGGATGAGATGTTTCCGAGCCCTGGGATACGCGACGACCTTTCGGAATTCTTTCTGATGGACGTCATCCTCAACCGTAGAATTGTCACCCCACGGAATGACGATGACGTCGCTGAACCTGACCCGGACTCTGTTGTCATGGTGCGAGCGTATGGTGATGGCGATCTCGTGGATGACGTGGACTTCAAATATCGAACATTGGTCGCCTTCCTCCCCGGTGCTGGCGTCTTTTACTGTGCACGTGAGCGTCGTCGGTCGGAGGTGGGTTGCAACAACGCCCACATCCAGCTTGATGCAAGTTGGTTCCGATTTCAAGAGGATGCTCTGGTGGCTCCCTACAACGGTCGATTTTCGTTTGGCGTCGGTGGATATGTAAAGCGACTTGCCCAAGAACGGAATTACCATGTCCCCGATGGGCGAGTGTCGATTTGGAGGGTATCGACAAGTATTGTTCCAAAGCTTCAGAGACGTCTTGTATATTTGGCGAGTCAGTGCTCTGACTCCGAAGGTCCACGCATGGCGCCCGATGTCATTGGTGGCCACAACATTGCTGCTTGGCCGAACGCAGATCGTGGCCAAGCTTTCAACGAACGACTGGCTTCTGCACTGTCTGCGAGACCTGGTGGAAGGCACTATGCTAAAGGTTGTTTGCACCAGCAGATTCCTGGTGACTGCCTTGTCATCGACGGCGTTTCTGCCCCTCATGTTGACATCATTGTTGACATCGCACCGATTGGAACGTACATGAATCGAAAGTCAGTTGTGATGGTGCGAAACCTCCTCTCCCCAGAACTGGAGCAGATGTATTGGGGTGACGAGGGCTGGCCCTACTTTGTTGGAGAGCTGCCCTGATCACGATGCACAACTCACTCATTAGGAGACACGTCCGCACCGGCCATGCGAGGTCAGACCAGGGTGATGTTGGTGCCATGCATCCGATTGGAACGAGTCATGCTTGATGGCATGACCCTTGCGGAGTATGCTGTCGGGAAGAAGGTTTCCTCGCAGCTATCGAGACGATTTGTACATGCACTTGCACGAATTGGAAGTGTTGTCTTCCCTGATGTGCTGTCTGTGATTCAGGACACAGAGGGAGACGCCGGTGTAAGACCTGCTGCTGTCATGGCCGGTGATGTCAAGGGCAATCGTGTTGGAGGCTCCATCGACATGTCAGTTGATCTTGCGAATGCATCGCACTTCGACAGCAACGATGCATCCCAAGGGTTCAGTGTCTGGACAGAGGAGATGCCAGGTGTGGCGGACAACTGGTATTTTGTCATGCCCAACCTACATGGAGTTTCGGTTGACGGCAGGGCTTTCGAGGGTGTTGCCATCAAACTTCGTCACGGCACGGCCATCAGCTGGGATGGTCGTTTAATCCGGCATTGTACTTCGCTTTCACGACCTGACGGTGTGGGAACCAATGTTGTGGGTTCCGGGAAAGGATCGCTCAATCACCTGTATGGCACCTTCACCTGCGCAAAGGAACGCCTTGTAAATGCAGGGCGTAGGAGGGCGAAGATGATGCAAGAGATGGAGGAATTCGCATACACCGATGAGGAGCGCTCACGAATTTTAGGCGATGAGAAGGAGCCTTCGGATGAGGACGAGATATTTGCACCGACAATCAAGGATGCTGATCCTGACGATGGCCCTGTTCCCAAGGATGGATGCCCGACGAGATGGTTGGGATGGTATTGGGGACGAGCGATGCTTGAGAAACGAGACGGTGCATGCGAACGGACTTCAAACGTCAACGTCAAGAAATCCAGCCTTGATGGAGAAATTGCAACAAGGAAGAAGCAGAAAACTGGGTTCTAACTTAGTCGTGCATGTTATATTCTACGTTTGCAGCTTCGTAGAAGTATGACGGCCATTTGTCCCTGTCATTTACGACAAGGACATCTCCATTCAAGTCACTGCTGCAAAGAACGAGGCATAAGGCGACCAGTGCGGTTGCACTCACAACATGGAAGTCTTTTCTGAACGACCACTCGGTGAAGAGAAACGACTCGCGACCGGTTGGTTCGTAACAGCTTTGTACGATTAGGTCAAAGAGAATCCGTTGTCAGTTTGTCTTGGAACACAAGCCACTACACGACATGGAAAGTCCTTTTCACCCCTGTACTAAGTTCAAACTGGATAAGTGCCCAGTCGTACCATGGATATCCCTTGGCTCTGAAATTGGGATGGCAGCGAATGCATATCATCTTTTCCTTCGTGATGGAATCAGTCTTGTGGTATTCTGTGCAGCACGCGATGCTGCCTTCCCCTCGTTCATCAAGGTCGGAGGAGCCATAGTACTGTATGATGAACATCGAAAGATTGTCCTCCAAATGCATGGGTCCTCTTGTTTGCGTGGTGAACTTGACGTCTCGTACCAAATGATCACCATTTTCGGGATCTCGAAACGACCTGATGCAATACATTGTTCCACGGCCTTCTTCTATTGCGGGATTGTCACCGTCAGTGTTGATGCCAACATACAGAGGACGATAAGTGGGAGTGTCAATGCGGTTCTTGTCGACACTCCCAAGAACATTTCTTTCTTGGAACAACCCATGCATGGTGTCAATAACAATGGTGTCGGCAATTCTGCGCGCACACTGCTGGTCGATGGTGTTCATGTCCTTCTGTGAACGTCGGCCGGGACGTTTTGCATGCGCTTTGTGATGCTCCTCAGGACGGGACGCATTGTAGCCACGGGGTGCACCAAACACACCGATAAAGCGGACGATGTGCTTGATCTCATGAAATTTTGAAACCTTCCACCCATTGCCCTTCAATCGCGGAAGATACTTCACGATGAGGCGCATAAGAGAAGCAATTGCAGCTTCAGCCTTGTCCGCCTCACCAGTTGTATCGTTGACATCCCAAAATGTGAACTGATCCAGCCAAGCCTCAAAACACAGAAGGCATTCGATTGTTCCCAAAACAGCCTCCATGTCTGCGAAGTGTCTCTCGAGGAGATGCCATCCTTCAACTTGCATTGTAAGGGCCGCAAGCAGGAAGAGAGTGCCGGACTGTTCAGAACATTCGACCTGGGAGAGGTTTGTGATTCCACGTGAGAAGTCAGTCCGTGGGAAACTAGATCGTATAGTTTGACGACAGGTCTTGTCAAAGGAAAATGCCATTCCATCAAGCTTTGCCAGTGATTCATTGCTAATCCCTTTCTTGAACGATTCGAGGCAGTACATGATGATACCATGTTGTATAGTATGCATGACATCAATGACAGCGCACATAAAGATACCATGAGCGTTTTGCCCCATCTGAATGCGGTTGAAGGCATTATCAACCTTGTAAATTGTGAGTTCCTGAAGGTCGTCGTCGGAGCCGTTGCGACAGATATCATTGATCGTGTCGACATCAAGAAAAGTGCACTCAACATCTGGATTGTCAAGATCGTCAAAGAGACAGTCGCATGATCGATGATGACGATTCATACTACTGTGATGTCCATTCATGCGGCCACAAAGTTGATCCCCTTGCTTGCCGTCGTTGATGACGAAGAGCAGAGGACAAACGATATCAACGACAATCCACTTCCCACAAAGTTTCAAAGGAACCTTCTTCAGTCGACAATCTTTGCCAGCTTGCGCTTCGACCATGCCCCTCATCATGGCATCCATCACTTTGTGAAAATTACGAGTTGTTCTACCTTTTCCTTCCTCGGAAGTGCTGTTTGCAAATTGATTCATGGCACCTGATCGTCCGCGGTTCAGGTCGGGGACGTAACCCAGGACACGCCATGCACCGCTGTCTCTGCGGACTTTCTCCGTGAACAAAGAAGTTGTGAACGACACCGGACATATTTCGATGTGACCTTTGCTGTCAATGGCGGTTCCATCAAGGTAAAGAATGATCGGAACTAGGAGCTGATTTCTTCCTGGAGTGATCAATTGATTGTATAGGTCACGATAGCGCTGACCGCTGTTTGCCTCACCAAGTTTGCCATCCTTTGGATGATACATTGAAGTTGGATCGTCCCGATTGATCACAAGGTTTTGCGGCAACATAAGTTCATCATCTTGCAGCATTGACAAAAAGAGAAACACCGAAGTCAAAACACACGATGTCTTGAGCTGCCTCTTGGTCCTCAAGAGTTGTCGAGATCACATGAGGCAATCGTTGATGTGACTGTTCCAGACACCGGTACATCCACCCAATATTTGCCTTCCTTGTTGTAGCTTTGGGGTTGAAGTCAAAGCCATCTAATTTTGCAATGTACGCCCATTGCAAAATTTTCTGCAACATGTAGTCGGGACATTGGGCATCCTCCAGAATCTTTAGTAGTTCCACAATATTTCTGTGTTCGACATCATGTTGCAAATTCAGGATGCTTTGGCGATCGCTGGCTTTCATGCGTTCCATGATTCCATGTAAAACAGATGGAGAGACATTTTCTAGACCAGAAATTGATGAGGCAAAGCCATCTAACTGGCCGTACATGTCATCAAGTGCCGATGTGTCGTCACCATCAAAGTCATCGGCTGCACCATACTGAAATTCTTCATACGGAGCATACGATGGAAATTCGGCATTCATTTCATGGTTCAGGCGTGTGCATTGAACTCCATATGCTTGACGCCGTGTACTATTGATGGTCTCGATGCCAGCATCAGTATGCCTTTGTTCCGACATGTAGTCCTTGCAGGCAGAACTGTGCCACAAATGCTGTTGTAAACCGCGTTCGGTTCGGAACTGCGAGTAGCAGTTCATGTTGTAGCAAACAAACATTCTCTTAACGAGGAAATGCAGCAGGGATGCTTCTTTGTTGGAATCAATGAATATAAAGCATACAACAGACGACAAAGTACAGAAAAAAAATGAGGAAGAATGATGCCTCCTGGTAGTCGTAATACTAGCATTTGACGCTCATCACACAAAGGAAAAATTGGCGCGTGAGTAATGAGGAGACGGTGAGTATGTAGTATACGACTCAGTGCACAAGTCACGATTATGGAAGGAAGACACCGATGGAGAAGAAGAGGAATGGAACTGAAACTTCCAAAGTAATATTTGCAACAGACAGTATTTAGGGATAAAATGATGTGTAATCTAAATATTTATGTATAAAAGAATGTCCGAGAATTTGGATCTTCAACGTACGATAAGCACTTGCATAATGACTCAAAATATACATATATGTTTTAAAAAAAACTCTGGTCGACACATTATTATGTGGTAGAATATTACATTAAAATGGATAAACCAGAGATTTGTGTTCCCTGATGAGCGCTCCTTCCTCAATTCTCCGGCCTTGCGCTTGTCGGCACTGCGCAGGAACCGCAATGGCTCTGTAGCCTTGACCACGAAGCGGTTAAGCTGACGTACCAGCAGTGCGCGTACGTTTTGCTTGAGTTGCGTCAAGTTCCATCCGGTAAACATGGCGTACTGAACCACGTTGCTGGCATATACGCCCCACTCAAAATCCTCTGTCGGTAAATCCGGTCGCGGGTTATTGGTGAAGAGCTGCCACACCATTGACAGCGGCTTGTTGGCGCCCGATGCAGTAATTAGTCAGGATGTGAGCCAGCATGCAGCGGATGTTGATGCACAGCGTGTCATCGAAGTTGATCTGTACTTGCTCATTAACAGAAGACGACCCGACAACATTGACTTGCATGGCATCACCTCCAGCTTCAGCATCAGCAACCGCCGCCACTGACTTGTGCTTGATGTACTAGGCAGTAGCAGCGCCCTTGCGAACGATGAGCTCCTGAATGGCACCCATAGACAGGTACACCAAAAGCCACGCGATCTGGCTGTCGCTAGGCTTGAGGTGGATGGCCAGATCACGTACGGCCGCGGCATTGGTGAGTGTACCGCGCGCCAGGATTCGTAGCGAAGCGATGTCTGACTCGTTGGCCTTCTTGTCGACCCAGCGCACGCCAAACGGATCCTTGAGCTCTTTGAATTCGTCCAGGAGTGGGAAGAACCAGGAGCTGGTGCGTAGGCCTTGATACGACATGGACGATACTGGGAGACTGGTGACGACCGAGTCCTTGATCTTGGGTTGCACGGGATCCAGGCATTGCTCGGCCGTCTGTCCAAACAGCAAGCCGATGCTAAATGCATCCATGTTAAAGTCACCATTGCGGTACTCAATGAGTGGCTGAAGAGGCTGCAACAGCAGCTTTGTGAAGGTTGACGCGCCCACGGCCTTGAGCAGGCGATGTAGCACGTTGGTGTCGAGATTGAGCCACAGCATGCCCGTCTGACCGCATGTCTTATCCATCAGCTCCTCGAAGTCCTCGAGCGTCATGTTCTTGGCGTGATTGACATTGCTTCTGATGAGCAGCTTCTTCTGTAACTGAGCCAGGTTGAACTTCATTGACGACTGCTTCTTCTTGGAGACAACCAAGCCAAGCTTCTGGGCCAGATTCCCCATCGCCTTGCGAATCAGCCTGACCTTGCCCTTCAAGTTGGCCATTAGCTTCTTCGATGCGACCTCGTCAAGACCAACATGCGACTTGGCGAGGACCTCGCCAATGTAGACACGGACCGTCTTGGTCTCTGTCAGGAGGAGGATGAGCTCGTCTGCATGCTGCTTGAGCGCACTGTCGTCAAACAGGCGTTGTGCTTGCGTTATGACGTCGCAGATGTGAGTCTCGTTGGCGAGGACCTTGTCAAGGCTCATACGAGCCACTCGACGCTTGAACTCATCAAACGACACGTGCTCCTGTCCCATCGCCACCATACCCAGACTTGTGTCGACAATGACATTCTTGTTATGACGCTCCTTGTGGAGCCAGTTGATGAGGTTGCGCTCAACCGCCTCGGTTACCTCGGCAGCAAAGTCGGGCACCACGTCGAGGAAACCTGGCTGTCGCACGCCGTCCAGGAAAACGTAACGCGTGGTGGTGGTGGGTACCGGACTCGCAGTAATGACCGATGCCGCTTCCGGCTGCGGCTGCTCCACGCAGACAGAGACGAGTGCGATGGACATTGGTCCAGCATACGCAGTGAGCAGTATTTGTGTTGATATCAGCGAGAAACTTGCGGCGGCTGTCTAAGTTGTCGAGAATTGCCGCACCAGGATTGTCGACGCAGTAGATGTACAGGCCGTTCACCTTGTACGACGTGGAAACCCTGCGGCTGGGGTCATCCATGGGGCCGAGGAAGAACTCGGGGACAGTGCCATGGAAGAGGCCGTCGCGGGTCTGATCGATCGACCACTTTTGCAACTCGTGCAGCTTGGGCACCGAGCGAGTAGCCATCAGCACGCGTCCGCCCTTCATTGGCAAGAGGGAGGGAAAATGACGCTCTCCCAACTCTGCATCTATATCAGCACTTTTGCTACCTGGCAGATGGTAGCCCGGATGCGGTAGATAGCCATGTTGCGTCTTGTAGAAGAGACGGCATGAGTCGTCATCGCCTTGATCACCACATCGGCCTGAAGGAAGGTGGTTGATTGAGGCAATTCCTGCGTTCCCGAATAGATCACAACCACCTTGGGCTTTGCTTCCATGTGCTCCTCCTGCGCTTGATTGCCATCGACCATCTCAATATCGACATCATTGCTCGGTGCGACAGCCGCGACGGGTGTCTGCACCAGCACAGGACGCATCATGTTCATCGATTCTTGTGATAGCCTTACCTGTGCCCATGCAGTCGGCGCGATGACGGGAATGGAGCCGATGTCGGTGTACGGGTTCGGGTAAATAGTGACGAGCAGCTGCTGGTTGGCCTCTCCCGCCAGAGGAGGCAGCCGCGTAACACCAAAGGGCATAGTGAGCACCTTTTCATGGCCCACATTGTCCTCGTCCAGCGGAACGCTCACGACGTTCACAATCTTCTGGGTGTGATCCGCCACCAGGACGACCGGTCGATACGCGGCAAAGGCGATGAGTGGCGTGTTCTTGTATCCCGTGAGGATTACTGGATGGTGCTGCCCGATGACAAATGTGCCCTTTATGCAGTGCATCAGCATCTGCTTGCGCTGCGGGGAGAAACTCACATCTCCCGTGCGCCTTTACCGTATCCGATGAGCTCATGTATGGGTCATACGTTCTTGTTTGTAACAGAATTCAAGTCGATCCGAAGAAACCAGCCAAGTTGCATTTGTTTTCCATGGACACATAGAAGCCCGCTGTAGAACACCGGCCTTGTAGATTCTCCCAAATGATTAGACCTGCACGAGTTGTCTGATCCCTTTCCCTTTCCTCACGCCGTTCGAATCCAGAAGAACACTGAACCTGTTGAAGAGAGACGAATGGATCTCGCGCATCGCAACTCCTTCCCGACGAATTCGAATCGCCTCCATCATTTCGGAGTATCACAACAGTCTCAATACTTCAGCCACCAGCGTCTAAAGATGAAGGTGACTTAATGAAATTTGGTTTGATGCATCGAATGTAGTGCGGTTGCGTTGCCTCCATATTGTTCATGAATGATTGCAGTGATGCCCGAAGCAACCTGCGATCCGACCGAATTGCCACGAATCGTTGATTGTCCATGCTGTCCATTAAATGAGAATAGGCCTGGTCCGCGACATGAAGCAAATGAGGAGGCATATCTCGCTTCTTGGATCTATATACTCAACATTGGATTTGCCCGTCACCAGGTCGACTGCTCCTCGTCCTCCTTTTGCCACTTTGCGGAGCGTTTCCCGAAGAAAAGGACACCCAGCAACTGCACGTTGGTTTGTGATTCCGAGTCTTCATGTCGGTTTACGATACAAGTATTGTATTTCATACCTGGCGTCGAGCATCGAGTACAAGTATGTATAGATGGCCCAATGCGGATCCGATTAAATGGCACTCCAATTTCGTCATCATGTGACACGCTACTTAGGACCCCCCCTCTAGAAAATTTAGCTCCACGTGAAAGCCATTCACAATAGGAATTTCACTTTTGATTTTTGGTTTTTTCTTCCAACTCAATTTGTCGCCGGCTCTGCCCTCTGACAATTCAAATTTGAATTCATATTCATACACAGCAATGTATGCTTCAATAGATTCAAGCAACTCAGTCAATAATTGTCAGATCTGTTGGCAACACACCTATTCTGCTGAAGTGGATGAATAAAATTTCTTCTGGTACTTCCTTGACATCATTGTGTGTATCAGGATTCACCGGATTGGCCCAGTGAAGGGATTACAACATCACCAGCATGCACCGTTACAGGCAAGCCAGGCAGACGAGGTAATGAGGTCTTTGCAGAAGGCTATGGATGTTCCCAATCGTCCATATTTGTGGCTGTGCTAGCTAATCTGAAGCACATTGACGGTTCTGAACTATTCTTGTATCCTAAACCTAGTGGGGAAGTGATTTTAAGGAGGGCAAAAGGCCACTCAGACCAACCATTAACTACTTGGACAAGATTGGTTTCACGTGTTGTTGGGCAGGTTGCGGAGAGCTGTGGAGGATCAGAGACTGTTGGCAGCCTCACAATGATGGGGGGGGATATTTTGGTCGAATGTTGCATGTGGGAATGGTCGACTTGCTTGTTCCTGCGCTGCTGGAAAACATGGTAGCCTTGTTTTTGACACTGATTGGCACAACATTGCATCCCCAGCCTCTGATTAACATGAAGACGTTTCAGAAAACAAGGTGTTACGATGCGACTTGGTATCAATATGCAATGCAAACAGAGATAAACGATACCAACTGCTGATTGTCATCGATCACCATTTTGCGATGGAACAACTTCTGCGCTTACACATCCCACATCTGGCTATGTGGCTTGACCCGACTAGTATTGGACCAAAACCCGACAGGCAAGTGGACTTGCAAACAGCAGCCCAATGCATGGACTGTATTCACTAGATTGCCATCAACCAAAGGCCTCCTAGTAGAGTTGGCAATGACATTGTGCAAAGAGAACTGTGGTATTGTTATGCCATGATTATGTATTTGGGTCCACAGCTAAAAAGGTTTTACTAATGCTGGTGAAAGATAACGAGGGTTTTTGCAAATCTTGTAAACATAACGAGGGTTTTTGCAAACCTTGTAAAAAATAATGAGGGTTTTTGCAAACATGGTGCATAAAGATTACAAGGGTTTTTGCAAACTTTGTAAAAACAAGGGTTGTGCAAACATGGTGCAGAAAGATAACAAGGGTTTTTGCAAACATGGTGGTGCAGAAAGATAATGAGGGTTTTTGCAAACTTCGTAAAAAATAACAAGGGTTTGTGCAAACATGGTGCAGAAAGATAATGAGGGTTTTTGCAAATGATGTAAAAACAACGAGGGTTTTTGCAAATGATGTAAAAACAACGAGGGTTTGTGCAAGCATGGTGCAGAAAGATAACAAAGGTTTTTGCAAACTTTGTGAAAAATATCAAATGTTTGGCTGTGCAAACATGGTGCAGAAAGATAACAAGGGATTTTGCAAATGATTGCATCAGTGCTGCTGTCATTGTTCCCAATGCCCATTGCAGTTGTCACGGCCTCCCATGAATTTCCATTTCATACTCCCTCCCAAACAGATTTGTCAACATTAGGGCACAACTTGTTCTCCTTGAGAAATGATGCGGGACAAACTCTTGGGCAAAGTCGTTACTCGGATTGAGCAAGAATATGGGCAATGTCATTACTCGGATTTGGGGATATGAAGCGGAAAAGAACTAGCTGTATCGTTACACGGCGTCAAAATCGGTCTCAATTCCAAAGTAAAATCACAGGCGCCACATTGCTTTTGGTATTGGTTCAGCGGTTCCTTGTCACAAGTGCAAACTCCACCACCAAACCAAAATTGCAAGCGCAACCACCACTCCTGATGTATGACAGGTAGTGGCTATTGCAGCGTCGCAATTGGTGTCGGTTCGGCAGTTCATCAAAGATGATTGTCCGCTAGTCCTTTGCAACAACAATGATGCAATAACAACGATAAGGAACAACACCAACGCAATGACAGTCAAAGGACAATGAGCAGCAGCAAAAGGAGCAACAGTAATGAATTGTGGAAAAATGAGCATTTAAATGTAGTAGCAGACACAATGAGCAGTTCGAACTTTCAAACTAATATGTGGCAACCGGGCAGGCACCGATTTTGTCAAACGGTCAATGTAACACACATGTATGTGCAGAAATTCGTTTTGCAAAAATTACGAAGCCAATTTCCAGGATTCCTATGATGTCACGATTACGAAATTAGAGTGCCAGTTAGTCGGATCTAGTATCATACCGTACTCCGTATGCGTGTACGTAGCACGATTGGCAAGAGGCAAGACGCAAGACCCAATAGGGAGATCCGGGTAGAGTCGTGTTTCCACTAAGTTTCCCTTATCATAAAACGGAAATTTAGTGGATGCGAAACTCAAAATAAAATCGGAGATTAGAGATCCGGCTTGACTTTAAACAAGGGAAATTTCTACTAAATTCTACGACAAGGATTCCTACTGAACACCAAGTAGGATTCCGCTTTGAGTTCCTTTTTCATCTACTCTACTAGCTACCGTAGCTGTTGGTGCGCTGTTCTCGCCAGATTCGGATTGCTGAGCACTGTCGTTTCTACCATTGGATTTGCAATTTGCCGTATCAATATTAAATATTACTACTCGTAGTCTGTTATCTAGAGAAGGTATGATACACAACAGTAGTGGTGAGTCGTTTAGTCGCGACATCGCCCGTATTGCAATTGTCGTCATGGCAAATGAGTTGTGAGGGGCAAAGCTGGTACCGTATACAGTACCAGTATTCAGTGGAAGACAGTACTCCAGTACGCTTCCAGAGGTGATGGCCGGCTCGATTAGGTGACAGTACACGGGCTTGCACAAGTACAGGTGCAACACGTGGCGCGTGCTGGCACCAGGCTCCCAGTGCAAGCTGTAGGCCGAGGACCACACAGTACAAAGTACTGTACGTTGTATCGAAGATCTCCGCTATCACACAGGTTACAGGGACACAGGTACAAGTACTGTACTACTTGAACCTTGCACCTTGCACTGATAAATGAACGTCCGGGTTGCCACTGATGGAGAAGAAAGAATACGTGGGCATGTGGCTCGTATCCAATACACATCAAAACCTCAACCGGTATTGACCTTCAAAGATCCAACTTTCGCCTTTGCCTCATCATCTCACCATTCAATTGACACACAATTTCCGATTGCGATAATCAGATTGCTAAAATGAAGTTCGTTGTCCTTGCCTCCCTCCTCGCCTCCGCCGCTGCCTTCGCGCCTGCTGCCCAGACCAAGACCTCGGTCGCCACCAGCATGTCCTTCGAGGACGAGGCTCGGCGCCCAGGCACCTCTTGGATTCTTCGATCCCTTCGGACAGCTCTCCGGTGAGGACGAGGCCCGCTTCGACCGCCTCCGTTACGTCGAGATCAAGCACGGCCGTATCTGCCAGCTTGCCTTCCTCGGCCAGATCGTCACCCGTGCCGGAATCCACCTTCCAGGAAACATTGACTACGCCGGACACTCGTTCGACTCCTACCCTAACGGTGTTGCGGCCCTCTTCGGCCCTGACGCCATCCCAACTGCCGGACTTGTCCAGATCATTGCCTTCATCGGAGTCCTTGAGTGCGCCTTCATGAAGGATGTTCCAGGAACCGGAAACGAGTTCGTTGGTGACTTCCGCAACGGATACATTGACTTCGGATGGGACACCTTCAGTGAGGAGGAGAAGCTCTCAAAGCGTGCCATCGAGCTCAACAACGGACGTGCCGCCCAAATGGGAATCCTCGGACTTATGGTGCACGAGCTCATCATTCCTCTCGGATACGACCCTGAGCTCCCAATCATTGGACACCTTCATTAAGCATGGACGAGCTGCTATCTTGGGTTGAGTGCTACTAGTGTATATAAATAGTCACTTCATATGCCCTCCCCACCTACTTCTCATGCGTACCAACAACCAACAGTTTTTCTTTCCCATCTCGGCGCTGTAAAGGTGAAGTCACACGTGGAATATGCCCATAAACTTGTATTCATTGCCCAGTAGGAACTACTGCGACCTCACAATAGGCTGCATTCCAGATGTCAAGGCAAGCTGGCAGATACGGCCGTGCTTGATCTCGACGTAACGGAGGCGGTCGAAGCGGGCCTCGTCCTCACCGGAGAGCTGTCCGAAGGGATCGAAGAATCCCAAGAGGTGCCTGGGCGCCGAGCTCGTCCTCGAAGGACATGCTGGTGGCGACCGAGGTCTTGGTCTGGGCAGCAGGCGCGAAGGCAGCGGCGGAGGCGAGGAGGGAGGCAAGGACAACGAACTTCATTTTAGCAATCTGATTATCGCAATCAGAAATTGTGTGTCAATTGAATGGTGAGATGATGAGGCAAAGGCGAAAGTTGGATCTTTGAAGGTCAATACCGGTTGAGGTTTTGATGTGTATTGGATACGAGCCACATGCCCACGTATTCTTTCTTCTCCATCAGTGGCAACCCGGATGTTCGCTTATAAGTGCAAGGTTCAAGTAGTACCAGGTACTGGTACCTGTAACCTGTATGTGAATACTGTATACTGTATACGTCGTAATAGAGAAGATCTACTGTTGATACAACGTACTGGGTGCTGGTCCTCGGTGTGCAGTACCACCAAAAAACTGCTTAGAACCAATAATATCACTTAGAACCAATAAACGCGTTAAAATCCATATCCCCTACACAAAAGTTGCTCAAATTATGTTTTTCCCAAAGAATATGTATGACAACCTCATTCCTTTATTCATCCTACAGCCTTCGTATACTTGGAAGGAAAGTGAGGTTGAGTGAGCGGTCCTTCAATATTTCACACTGTATTTTGGCAATTGAGCTCAAATCCAGCTCACGATTTTAACACATCAGGTGGGCTTCCATGAATGCTCGAATTATTTTCAGTGTTGCGATTTTTATAGAAACGTGACACACGATACCGCGCCGTATTTTCTTGTGGTCCAACGTTGGTGGTACAAGACACACGTGGCTACCAGCGTAACAGTAGACCGAAATTACATCGATTTTGGCGAACGTGTGAAAAAGGTGCAGCGCACATATAAATTTTCCTCATGCATGGATAAATTTTATGTATCACTTAGAACCAATAATCTCAAAGCAGGCGATGAAATCGTTCCATTTCTTGATGAATATCTGCTCCAGTACAAGATTGATTCAATTGTAACATGGAGAACTATAAGGAGAAGAAGTGTAACGGAACGGAAATAGAGTGCGAAGCTTGAAGGAATGGATAAATTGAGTCGTAACATGCGTTAAATTATTGGTTCTAAGCAGTTTTTAAGGTGGTA